>CM060963.1:205240140-205395140 GCA_030765045.1 Tenodera sinensis
ATTTTCTTCGTGTTAGTTGAGATAAACATTTTTACAACCTAAGTTATTGCTTATTTCCTTGTAGGTACAAGGGGAATACGGGAATACAGTAGACTTTGTGCGATAGTCAAATGTTTTAAAGCTTTGAGATTCTGTTGTCTTTGCACACTTAACATATAATAAAAATGAACAACGATGATCCATTTCACGAAAGTTTTCCGAAACTCACACACATAACAAGGAATATCTCCGAAATGGTTCACCCTACAAGAAAATTTATTGAGACATAAATTGTGTATTTTAGCAAGATCTACATTTTTTTGTATAGTACGATTTGGTCTACCTCTAACGGTTTACCAGTTATGCAAAAGTCGTCCAGAGTAAACACGACTCCAGGGGCTATAGCCAGAAAATTCAAGATATACATTTCATTTGCCATAAAATATCTCAAACATATGACATATTAATGAAAATCGTTAGAGCCATTTTCAAGAAAATCAAAATGTTCGAAAATTTTTCCGTGTAAAGGGTAGTTTAGGGTGGGGCTATTTTCTTCAAAATCTTTGTGTTACATCCTTGAACGACATTAAACTTAAATACCAACTTTGGTTTTAACCGGCTTTTCGTTTTTGAGTTATGCTGTCCACAGACTGACAGACACACTCACACACACACACAGACACACACACACACAGACACACACACACACACACACACACACGGACCTTTTTCTAAAAATGCTTTTTTTTTGGGTTCAGGAGGCCTCAAAGCATATTTTCGGTGAAATCTCGACATCGAATTTTTGGGTGGAATACAATACTTCCCCTACTTACCAGTAGAGAAAGTAAAAAAGTGATACTCTGGTGGTGAAGGCTCTGGGCTCCATTCGGCAGGTCTTGGTTGCGATTCCTATGACCGAACCCATGATTTCTTTTCTCTTTCTTCTTTCGGTGGTTTCCGTATGTTGGTAGGCTGAATATAGGAAAGTATAATAGCATCTCCAGGAGTTGAAGCACGTCTGGTAGTTTCAGGAGAATGCGAGGCACCATAGGGTTGCTTCATTCTGTACACATAGACACAAGAGATCTTCTCTAAGTCCCCTAGAAACATGACCCTCTTCATTTGCATTTCTTAGTCATTGGCTGCCCCAGACAGGAGGCGAACCCTGGTAATGAGAGCCAAGCAAGCTTAATGATTCAGTAAAGGTAGGAAGAAACTCAGCAAAATGTGTTTTGTGGTGCGTATAGCAAGGTAAGCGTAAAACACAGACACGCCGCTTCTCTCAGCCAATTAACACCTTTGTTCTGCAGCCGCGGGTATTTGTTGTACCCAATTAAACACTCACCTATTTACAACTTTAATATCTACAATGTAGGTTCCAAACTAAATTTTAATTTACCACATGCTTATAAATGAAATGCAGATCTTAAAATCCCATAGCTCCTATACAGGGCTTTTCAATAAAACTGTGAGATATTCACTCAATCTTACTATACAAAAAATCTGATGTGCTGCACTCACATGACTTTCTCTACTCTTGAACTAACCATTCTTACAAACTCTTATTCCTATATCTGCTTCGTGTTAGTTGAGATAAACATTTGTACAAATTATCTTATTGCTTATTTTCTTGTAGGTACAAGGGGAATATTAGAACACAGTAAGCTTTGAGCGATAGTCAAATCTTTTAAAGCTTGAGATTCCGTTCTCTTTGCACGCTTAACATATAAAAATATGAACAACGATGTTCCATTTCACGAAAGTTTTTAAATTTTTCGAAACTCACACAAATAACAAAGAATATCTCCGAAATAGTTCACCCTACAAGAAAATTCCTTGAGACATAAATTGTGTATTTTAGCATGATCTAAATTTTTTGTAGAGTATAATTTGGTCTGTCTCTAACGGTTTACCAATTATGCAGAAGTTGTCCAGAGTAAATACGACTACAGTGGCTATACCCAGAAAATTCAACATATACATTTCATTTGTCATAAAAATATCTTAAAGATATAGTATTTTAACCAAACTCGTTAGATACATTTTGGAGAAAATCAAAGTTTTCGAAGAATTTTCCATGTAAAAGGCAGTTTACGGTGGATGAATTTTCTTCAGAATCCTCGTATCGCATCCTCGAAAGACTTTAAACTTAAATACTAACTTTGGTTCTTAACCGACTTTTTGTTTTTGAGTTATGCTGCCCACAGACATTTCCAAATCTTCGAGATAAACTCTTGGGCACTTTAGTAAATCGACATTTGGCCCATGGACATAGAGCTGGCCACCCCTGTTTTAATGTATCCCTATGATCCTCCACGGTCATATAGTTCATAGTTAATTCAGTTGTTATAACTTTTTCAATGCCCTTCAAACGTTATTAGTGTCAGATGTCTATTGCGTATAGGTACTTCTTGGAAACCAGTTTATCTGCTTTTAATTCAATTCTTCCAAGATATAACCCTCTGTTCTCTTTTCCCCTCTTCCCCTGTTTCCTGCACTCTTATGTCAGGCCGCAGCCGGCACAAAAATAACAAGTTTCACTTTCACATGATTTTCTCTGCTCAGCATTATCATTTTGTACAGCTTCTACAAACCGCCATCTCAAACCGTCCTTTAAATGGAAAGTTTTTCGAAAATTGTTATTTTCTCAAAAATGACTAACGGTTTTGACTAAAATACCACATATTTAAGATCTTTCCATGACAAATTAAGTGTATATCGTAGACATTTTACGAGTAGTCTCTTGAAGTCCTCCATTCTGAATGACTTTGTTATAAGTGTTAAAGTGTAAGAAATAATATCCTACTAGCCTGTTTTACTTTCTCGACCACTTGCCTCTGGCGCGGAGGACCCGGGTTCGATCCCCGGTACCAGCATGGGGATTTTATCCCCTCTGGGAGGTCTGGGCTCTCGCGCTGGGTATTAGTTTAGTTTTTACTTTATCTACTAGTAAAGGAAATATTGTATTCCACCTAAAATTCGATGTCAAGATTTCACCGGAAATATATGTTGAGACACTCTGAATAAAAAAAAAAAAAAAAACACTTTTTAGACAAAGATCGGTGTGTGTGTGTGTGTGTGTGTGTGTGTGTGTGTGTGTGTGTGTGTGTGTGTGTGTGTGTGTGTGTGTGTGTGTCAGTCTGTGGACAGCATAACTCAAAAACAAAAAGTAGGTTAAAAACCAAAGTTGGTATTTAAGTTTAATGTCTTTCAAAGATGTGACACGAAGATTTTGAAGAAAATAGCCCCACCCTAAACTACCCTTTACATGGAAACTTTTTCGAAAATTTTGATTTTCTTGAAAATGGCTCTAACGATTTTGATTAAAATGTCATATGTTTGAGATATTTTTATGACAAATGAAATGTATATCTTGAATTTTCTGGCTATAGCCCCTGTAGTCGTATTTACTCGGGACGACTTTTGCGTAACTGGTAAACCATTAGAGATAGACCAAATTATACTATACAAAAATGTAGACCTTGCTAAAATACATAATTTATGTCTCAATAAATTTTCTTGTAGGGTTAACTATTTTGAAGATATTCCTTGTTATGTGTGTTAGTTTCGGAAAACTTAAAACTTTCGTGAAATGGAACATTCATTTTTTTGTATGTTAAGTGTGCAAAGAGAACAGAATCTCAAAGCTTTAAAATATTTGACTGTCGCTCAAAGCCTACTGTATTCTAATATTCCCCTTGTACCTACAAGGAAATGAGCAATAAGATAATTTGTACGAATGTTTATCTCAACTAACACAAAGAAGATACAGGAATAAGAGTTTGTAAGAATGGTTAGTACAAGAGTAGAGAAAGTCATGTGAGTGCAACACATATAGATTAGTGTAGATACACTACCAGTGTCTATGTTTTGTTAGTTTATAATTGCGTAACAAGATGTGCGTGTCGTGAACTAATGTCGCACCAAATGGATAAAGTTGTTATGGAGTCGCCTGAAGCGTTCTGCAAACTTTTAACGCAGCTATCTGTGATAAGACGAGAAGCGACAGACACCTTGCTGAGGACATTAGTCTACTTGCACACACAGCCAAAAGATGGCAACCATACTACCTAACCTATCATGATAGGAACACTATTTCCATACTTATACGGCAAAGAGGTTCATATTTCATAAAACGTTGGTAAATGAGTAAAAGAGAAAAATTGCGCAAGAAATGCAGCTGATGAGACGAACAGTGTTGCTGGAAACATTAACTAATTTCAAAGACAGAGAAAGTGAAGAGAGACAGCGAAAGGACTGAGTCAGGGTTACGAGGAGAAAACAGTTGTGAGTTGTAATATCACGAAAGACTAGACGCTGTTACGATCAGTAAAACAGAACTGTCTTTTTGTATTCGTGTAGAAGAAAACTAAAATGACAGAAAAATAAGTAGACTGTATTTTGTCGTTTGGTCGCAGCATATTTTCATGCCAAATGAATTTTCTGCATTCTCAGCAATATTTGCATAAGGGACAGAAAATCTACTACACAAAAAATATAAGTTACTGAAAAGGGAATTCGTTATTCTCTTCTTTTCTCTGTTGCTCGTACAAATTGAACGTAATTTCAAAGTCATAAAATAGCGACATTTAAGTGTCTCTGTGTACTGTATTTTCCTATTGCCATTGTATCTACGAGAAAATATGAAATATTTTACTTTAAAATACATTATTGTGCATATACGAGTAACTGGCGTGATATATAAACATTTTCCTACAGCTAGGAATCATATGTACGCCATTTGCTCCTGACATTTCCATATTGATTATTCGTTCCCAAAATAATTATCCGAATAAGCTTTCAAATAGTTGACGTGTGATTGACGTACTCCCGGCATTAATACCTTCCTTGACAATGCCCAGGTTTGTCCATATCTTTGGAATACCTACACGCGCATGCGCAGTCGATTATTAATTATAAAAGGGTAGCATTGCTTTGTATTCTTATTGATCGTTCAAATGTTGCTACTAGCAAAGCTAAGGCATCTTTCACTTTTGTCTGAACATCTCTGAAGTATAATTTCAGAGCTGAACGAACAAAAGTTACAATCTTATAACTTTTGCTACACAGTCGTCTACAAAATATTTTTATAAAGGCTAAGCATGAGTAGAAATGGTTGTATTCATATGGAATATGGGAATACAGAAGGCTTTAAACCATAAAATGTCTTAGAACGGGTCGCTATATGATGACTTTCAAATTCGATTCTCTTTACATCACCAAGAGATAAAAAAGGTAATTTGAGTACGGTCTATAAGCATTGCCAAATAACAATGGTTCACTTCACAAAAAAAGAGAATTTAACATAAATTGTCTTTTAACAGATCCCCAGTTTATGTATAGTAACATTTTGTCTATGTCTTGTGGTTTACCAGTTATGCAAAAGTCATCCAGAGTAAACAAGACTACATGGGCTATAGCTATATTTTCCACGTAAAGGATAGTTTAACGTGGACCAATTTCTTCAAAATCTTCGTGTCGGATTCTTGAAATACATTAAACTTAAATACCAACTTTGGTTTTAACAGGCTTTTAGTTTTTACTTTCTCTACTGGTAAGTAGGGGAAGTATTATATTCCACCCAAAAATTCGATGTCGAGATTTCACCGGAAATACATGTTTTGAGGCCCCCTGAATCCAAAAAAAAAGCACTTTTAGAAAAAGGTCCGTGTGTGTGTCGGTCTGTGTGTCAGTCTGTCAGTCTGTGGACAGCATAACTCAAAAACGAAAAGTCGGTTAAAAACCAAAGTTGGAATTTAAGTTTAATGTCTTTCAAGAATGTGACACGAAGATTTTGAAGAAAATAGCCCCACCCTAAACTACCCTTTACATGGAAAATGTTTCGAAAATTTTTATTTTCTTGAGAATGGCTCTAACGATTTTGATTAAAATGTCATATGTTTCAGATATTTTGATGACAAGTGAAACGTATATCTTGAATTTTCTGGCTATAGCCCCTGTAGTCGTATTTACTTTGGACGACTTTTGCATAACTGGTAAACCGTTAGAGATAGACCAAATCATACTATACAAAAAATGTAGATCTTGCTAAAATACACAATTTATGTCTCAATAAATTTTCTTGTAGAGTGAACCATTTCGGAGATATTCCTTGCTGTGTGTGTGAGTTTCGGAAAACTTAGAACTTTCGTGAAATGGGTCATCGTTGTTCATTTTTTATATGTTACGTGTGCAAAGAGAACGTAATCTCAAAGCTTTAAAAGATTTGACTATCGCACAAAGCCTACTGTATTCCCATATTCCCCTTGTACCTACAAGGAAATAAGTAATAAGATAATTTGTGCAAATGTTTATTTTAACTAACACGAAAAAGATACAGGAATAAGAGTTTGTAAGAATGGTTAGTACAAGAGCAGAGAAAGTCATGTGAGTGCAACACATCACATTTTTTCTTTTGGATTCAGAGAAAACTTGCTCTGCTTGCTGTACGTAATACAGGAAGTGATAGCTGTTAATTTGAAGGTGTTTTCAGGGCCTAGGCTAAGGACGGTGCAGATTTACATAACCATATCGCTTCAACACATAATTGCCTTTTCCTGAGCCCATCATTGGTGAAGCGATTAGCAGGAAAGAGGAACATCGGTTGTTCTTGTGAAATGCAGGCTTATCGAGCGATGTGCCTAATTCCCATAAGGCACGCACAGCAGCACTCTTTTTATGTATGCCGTAAGAATCATAGCGCTGCGATTAATAATGCAACTCAGTTAAAACAATGTTGTACTGCATTGGCTTGTATGTATGCAAAGCTCTACTAGATTGGGAATTCCTCGGCAATTATCGATGTCCACTATACATACATAACAGTCCATATTAACTAGTTAGAGCAGAGGGGCTTTAATTTCCCATATCTTCTCCAGCTTTGTGCAACGTAATCAACCGCCCATGTTAAATTTGCCAAACTTAAATGTATTTTTATTTTCTCTACTACGTGTGTGTGTGTGTGTGTGTGTGTGTGTGTGTGTGTGTGTGTGTGTGTGTGTGTGTGTGTGTGTGTGTGTGTGTGTGTGTGTGTGTGTGAATCTGTGGACAGCATAACTCAAAAATCTGATGTGCTGAACTCACATGACTTTCTCTACTCTTGTACTAACCATTCTTACAAACTCTTATTCCTATATCTCCTTCGTGTTAGTTGAGATGTGTGTACACATTCTTGTTATTTCCCTGTAGGTACAAGGGAAATATGGGAATACAGTAGGCTTTGAATGATAGTCAAATCTTTTAAAGCTTTCAAATGCACCCCTAGCGTATAAAAAATGAATAGCAACGTTCGATTTGACAGAAGTTTAAGTTCTCCAGAAGTTATAGAAATAACAAGGAATATCTTCGAAATGGTTCATTCTAAAAAAATTATTTAGACATAAATTGTGTACTTTAACAAGATCTACAATTTTTGTGCAGTGTGATTTTTTCTATCTTACAGTTTATGAGTTACTCCAAAGTGAACTAAAAGATAGACCAAATCTTACTATACATAAATATACACCTCGTTAAAACGCACAAATGTGTGAACCAATTCGGAGGCAGCAATGGTATATGTGTCAGTTTTGCAATACAACTTTTCTCAAATGAAAGTTGTTATTCACTTTTTTATCTCTTGTCCGTGCAAAGATTTGACTATCGCCTAAAGGCTACCGTTTTCCCATATTTCCCTTGTATCTAAAATAAAATCAATAGTAAGATAATTGTGTAAACGTTTATCCCGACTAACATAAAGGATATTTAAGAATAAGAGTTTGTAAGAATGGTTCCTACAAGAGTACAGAAAGTCATGTGAGTGTAACCTACATTTTTACTTTTTCTACTGGTAAGTAGGGGAAGTATTGTATTCCACCCAAAAATTCGATGTCGAGATTTCACCGGAAATATATGTTTTGAGACTCCCTGAATCGAAAAAAAGCATTTTTAGAAAAAGGTCCGCTTGTGTGTCTCTGTGTGTCTGTCTGTTAGTATGTGGACAGCATAACTCAAAAACGAAAAGTAGGTTAAAAACCAAGTTGGTATTTAAGTTTGTCTTTCAAGGATGCGACACGAAGATTTTGAGGAAAATAGCCCCACCCTAATCACCCTTTACATGGACAATTTTTCGAAGATTTAGATTTTCTTGAAAATGGCTCTAACGATTTTGACTAAAATGTCATATGTTTGAGATATTTTGATGACAAAGGAAATGTATATCTTGAATTTTCTGGCTATAGTCCCTGTAGTCGTATTTATTCTGGACGACTTTTGTATAACTGGTAAACCGTTAGAGATAGACCAAATCATTCTCTACAAAAAATTTAGATCTTGCTAAAATACACAATTTATGTCTCAATAAATTTTCTTGTAGGATGAACCATTTCGGAGATATTCCTTGTTACGTGTGTGAGTTTCGAAAAACTTAGAACTTTCGTGAAATGGATCATCGTTGTTAATTTTTTTATATGTTAAGTGTGCAAAGACAACAGAATCTCAAACATTTGAGTATCGCACAAAGCCTAGTGTATTCTAACATTCCCCTTGCACCTACAAGGAAATAAGCAATAAGATAATTTGTACAAATGTTTATCTCAACTAACACGAAGAAGATATAGGAATAAGAGTGTGTAGGAATGGTTAGTACAAGAGTAGAGAAAGTCATGTGATTGCAGCTACATCAGAGTTTTTAGCTACGCTGCTCAAAGCACACACAAAAAGGTTAAAACAACTACATGGACAGAAAAGGTAGAAGACGCCTTTTAGAAGCCTGTAAGTTCGACATGAGGTTGTCGGAAAGAGCAAGGTTTCTTTTGTACGAGAAGTAACGTCATTGGTCACGTGTCACATAAAGGTAGTACGTTCAAGCACCCTCGACAAAATATAGGCGTCCTTCAACAGCCAGACGAGTTTAAGAATGAAATGGAAGAGAGAACCATGGCGGGAAAACCACACTTCTACCCTTTTAACACATCAAATATAACGTTTTTTCTTACTAAGCTTAATACAAGTGTTTAAACAAATTAACAATTTTATCCCACACCACATTCAACAGGTCCCGAATTCGAACCTCTGATAGCGTCAGAAATCTGGATTACATTTATTACAGCATTTTCCCTTATGCTGAAATATGAATGTCCACTAACACCCGGAATGACTGAATAGTTTAAAGGAAGATAAACCTAAAAGAATAGACATGCAAAGATATTTTAAAAAATCTGATGTGTTGCACTCACATGACTTTCTCTACTCTTGTACTAACCATTCTTACAAACTCTTATTCCTATATCTTCATGTTAGTTGACATAAACATTTGTACAAATTATCTTACTGCTTATTTCCTTGTAGGTACAAGGGGAATATCAGAATACAGAAGGCTTTGTGCGACAGTCAAATCTTTTTGACCTTTGACATTCCGTTCTCTTTGCACGATTAACATACAAAAAATGAACAACGTTGTTGCATTTCGCTAAAGTTCAGTTTTCCGAAACTCACACACATAAAAAGGAATATCTCCGAAATGGTTCACCCTACAAGAAAATTTATTGAGACATAAATTGTGTATTTTAGCAAGATCTACATTTTTTGTATAGTATAATTTGGTCTATCTCTAACGGTTTACCAGTTATGCAAAAGTCGTCCAAAGTAAATACGACTACAGGGACTCTAGCCAGAAAATTCAAGATATACATTTCATTTGCCATAAAAATATATCAAACATATGACATTTTAGTCAAAATCGTTAGAGCCATTTTCAAGAAAATCGAAATTTTCGAAAAATTTTCCATGTAAAGGGTAGTTTAGGGTGGGGCTATTTTCTTCAAATTCTTCGTGTCGTATCCCTGAATGACAATAAACTTAAATACCAAGTTTGGTTTTTAACCGACTTTTCGTTTTTGAGCTAATAAACTTAAATACCACCTTTGGTTTTTAACCGACTTTTCGATTTTGAGCTATGCTGTCCACAGACTGACAGACTGACACACACACACACACGGACCTTTTTCTAAAAATGCTTTTTTTTTTGGATTCAGGGGGTCTCAAAACATATATTTCCGGTGAAATCTCGACATCGAATTTTTGGGTGGAATACAATTTTTCCCCTACTTGCCAGTAGAGAAAGTAAAAACTAAATGTCAGTTAAAATCAAAGTCGGTAGTTAAGTTTAATATCTTTCAAGGATGCGACACGAAGATTTTGAAGAAAATAGCCCCACCCTAAACTACCCTTCACATGGAAAATTTTTCGAAAATTTTGATTTTCTTGAAAATGGCTCTAATGACTGTCATTAAAATTACATATGTTTAAGATATTTGTACGCAAATGAAATATATATTTTGAATTTTCTAGCTATAGCCAATGTAATCCTGTTTATTCTGAATGACTGGAATAACTCGTAAACCGTAAGAGATAGACAAAATCTTATTATACAAATGCCTATCTCCTTGAAACAGACAAGTTGTGTTCAAACAAACTTTTTTGGAGTTAACGATTTCGGAAATATTCCTTGTTATTTGTGCGAGTTTTGCAATGGTTAGACTTTTTTAAATTGTATTTCTTGCCGCTCAAAGAGTTAGAAAGCCTTTATATAGCGTCCAGCTTTAAAACATGTGAGTAGAAATTAAATCACGCTACATTCTTATATTCTCCTTGTACCTATAAGGAAATAAGCGATAACATAGTTTGTAAAAATGTTTATCTCAACCAACACGAAGAAGATATAGGAATAAGAGTTTTTAATGGAGCAGAGAAAGCCATATGAGTAACCTAAACAAACACTAAGAAAACAGATGAAAGTAGTAGATAAGACGTTTAATTCGCAAGCAAGTTGAAGATGTTATCGACTTCTTTAACGACACATGGCGTTAAAACACTGGCCCGCTGCTCGCAGTCATTTGTCACGGAGCTGTTGTTCTATTGTCTTGTATACACACGTGTCAGACCGCCCCCCCCCCTCTCTCACACACAAATACTCTCACGTGGTCCCTCATGTCTGTCTGTCTGTCTGTACGACACAAGATAAATAGCTTCACAACATTCTTGTTCAAAATACTCGCCTTCTTATCCAATACAACTACATTCAATCAAGTACGTGCCTCGAAACAAACACAACTTCTGTGTCGCACAATTTCAATATATAAATTCCTAGCTGAAATACCCGACTTAGGTATTTCACTAGTAACAAAGAAACACACGACTATTGCACAAGTACAACCTACGTCTAAATGTTGTAGTGATAAATCATCAAACCACGGACAACGTCGGGTATTTCACCTAGTAACAAAGAAACACACGACTACTGGACAAGTACAACCTAAGTCTAAATGTTGTAGTGATAAATCATCAAACCACGGACAACGTCGGGTATTTCAGCTAGTAACAAAGAAACACAAGACTATTGGACAAGTACAACCTAAGTCTAAATGTTGTAGTGATAAATCATCAAACCACTGACAACGTCGGGTATTTCAGCTAGTAACAAAGAAACACAAGACTATTGGACAAGTACAACCTAAGTCTAAATGTTGTAGTGATAAATCATCAAACCACTGACAACGTCGGGTATTTCACCTAGTAACAAAGAAACACAAGACTATTGGACAAGTACAACCTAAGTCTAAATGTTGTAGTGATAAATCATCAAGCCACGGACAACGTCGGGTATTTCACCTAGTAACAAAGAAACACACGACTATTGCACAAGTACAACCTACGTCTAAATGTTGTGGTGATAAATCATCAAACCACGGACAACGTCGGGTATTTCACCTAGTAACAAAGAAACACACGACTACTGGACAAGTACAACCTAAGTCTAAATGTTGTAGTGATAAATCATCAAGCCACGGACAACGTCGGGTATTTCACCTAGTAACAAAGAAACACACGACTATTGCACAAGTACAACCTAAGTCTAAATGTTGTAGTGATAAATCATCAAACCACGGACAACGTCGGGTATTTCACCTAGTAACAAAGAAACACAAGACTATTGCAGAAGTACAACCTAAGTCTAAATGTTGTAGTGATAAATCATCAAACCACGGACAACGTCGTGTATTTCACCTAGTAACAAAGAAACACAAGGCTATTGGACAAGTACAACCTAAGTCTAAATGTTGTAGTGATAAATCATCAAACCACGGACAACGTCGGGTATTTCACCTAGTAACAAAGAAACACAAGACTATTGGACAAGTACAACCTAAGTCTAAATGTTGTAGTGATAAATCATCAAACCACGGACAACGTCGGATATTTCACCTAGTAACAAAGAAACACAAGACTATTGGACAAGTACAACCTAAGTCTAAATGTTGTAGTGATAAATCATCAAACCACGGACAACGTCGGATATTTCACCTAGTAACAAAGAAACACAAGGTTGTTGGACAAGTACAACTTAAGTCTGTTCACAAGTGAACCTACTTCATCAAGTGAGTGAATAGTCATTTGTTCTGATTTGCTTTTGGTTCCAGTGGTGAAGTGCGAAGAAGTGTTAGGCTTATTAAATTTAAAGAATATAACATGGTTCCCTCGGGGAGAATGATTACTTAGGGAGATGGGGGGGGGGGGGGTAATTTGAGATCCCCTGAGCCGCAGTTCGAGCTCTCCTGGGTCCACTCACATGCCGGCAGTTCCATTTACGTGCAGACACCCTCAAGCACCCCCAGGGGTGGACATTGTCTACGCCCATTGTACATCAGGTCCACACTTTCACTCTATTTCACTTCTTCCAGCTTCTCCCAAGCTTTCGATAAGTAACGTGAAAAATCTGACCTGTTGCACTCACATGACTTTCTCTACTCTTGTACTATTGTTACAAACACTTATTCCTATATCTTTTTCATATTAATCAATGGTAAATATTTATAGAATTTATCTCATTTCTAATTTTTGTAGGTACAAGGGGAATCGGGGATATAGTAGTGTTATAGTGATAGTCAAATCATTTAGAGTGGACGCTGTATGATGTAACTAAGAGATAAAAAATGAATAACGACCTCCATTTGAAAACGTCTAGAAGCACTGCGAGATTCAGACAAATAGCAAGTAATATCTTCTATGTCTACTAGCTATACAAAAGTCCTCAAGAGTAAATAAAACTACAAGGGCTATAGCCAGAAAATTGAAAATATACATTTCATTTGCCATAAAAATATCTAAAAAATATGGCATTTTAATCAAAATCATTAGAGCCTCTTTGACGAAATCAAAATTTTCTATGTAAAGGCGGAGGAATTTTCTTCAAAATCTTCATGTCGCAACCGTGAAAAATATTATACTTAAATGCCTATTTTGGTTTTTATCCGAGTTTTTGAGTTCTGATATTCTCACACACACACACACACACACACACACACACACACACACATATACACACACACACACAGACACACACACATGGACGTTTTTCTAAGAATGCTGTTATTGGATTCACGGATCTCGAAACCTATTTCCCGTTAAATCTCCACATTGCATTTTTGCGTTAGTTGGAATACTTCGCTGCATTTAGGGGAATGAGAAGCGTTGGTCATATTTTCTCGAGTTCCCCTGTTTGTGCGGTTTGTGCATGTATCAAGACTATCACAATGAGCTCAGTTTTTTAGTCTCCTTAGAAATTTACCGTTTGAATACAGTTAGAGATTATCAGAAGGAAAAGCACAAGAAAGAAAATGGGAAACTGGAATGTTCCGCACAAAAGAACAGGAAATGAAGATTTTTTCTTCTTTAATTTTGGGTTGGTTGTGGCTTTTCTGACAAAGAAACAGGCACAATGCCTTCTTCCACCTTCTCATCCCAGAGTGAAATTAAATTTCTGTCATTTCAGCTGATAATTTCAGCAGGATCGTGTGAAGGTTGGTTGTCGTGAGTAAGTCCCGTATACCACCGACACACCTGTTGGAAATAACAGTATGATAGAAAAATGGTCTTTTATCTGTGTTGTGTTGTTGTTTGTAAGAAAAGAAAAGAAAAGAAAAACCTTTTATTACCTCGTTCGATTTACATTCACAACTCCTGCGACGACTGCAAAACGACACAGGCAAAAAGAAAACTGGCATAGAGAACTCTGAATAAGGTTAGGGGTTGTCTGTCGCAGGAGGAAAATTAACAGCTGTTCTGTCCCACGCGCAAACCCCGTTTAGTATTGCACTGGAAATAAATATTTTTGGGAGATACTAGTATTCAATGGCCCTTCTAGTTACGTTGGCACTATGTTCATCATCATTTACGTGAAGTACAAAATTTTATTAACCTTTAATGTAAACACTTCAATAAATAGTTTGTTTTTCTACTGGTGAGGTATTTTAGAGTAATTTCCCATCCATTAAATCTAATGTATTACACTCACATGACTTTCTCTACTCTTGTACTAACCTTTCTTACAAACTCTTATTCCTATATCTTCTTCGTGTTAATACAGATAAACATTTGTACAAAGTATCTTACTGTTACCTTTCTTGTACTTACATGGGAATATAATAGACCTATGTTATAATTAAACGTTTTAAGAACTCGTTACTTCTTCGCACTTCACCACTGGAACCAAAAGCAAATCAGAACAAATGACTGTTCACTCACTTGATGAAGGAGGTTCATTTGTGAACAGACTTAAGTTGTACTTGTCCAACAACCTTGTGTTTCTTTGTTACTAGCTGAAATACCCGACGTTGTCCGTGGTTTGATGATTTATCACTACAACATTTAGACTTAGGTTGTACTTGTCCAATAGTCTTGTGTTTCTTTGTTACTAGTTGAAATACCCGACGTTGTCCGTGGTTTGATGATTTATCACAACATTTAGACTTAGGTTGTACTTGTCCAATAGTCTTGTGTTTCTTTGTTACTAGGTGAAATACCCGACGTTGTCCGTGGTTTGATGATTTATCACTACAACATTTAGACTTAGGTTGTACTTGTCCAATAGTCTTGTGTTTCTTTGTTACTAGGTGAAATACCCGACGTTGTCCGTGGTTTGATGATTTATCACTACAACATTTAGACTTAGGTTGTACTTGTCCAATAGTCTTGTGTTTCTTTGTTACTAGGTGAAATACCCGGCGTTGTCCGTGGTTTGATGATTTATCACTACAACATTTAGACTTAGGTTGTACTTGTCCAATAGTCTTGTGTTTCTTTGTTACTAGGTGAAATACCCGACGTTGTCCGTGGCTTGATGATTTATCACTACAACATTTAGACTTAGGCTGTACTTGTCCAATAGTCTTGTGTTTCTTTGTTACTAGGTGAAATACCCGACGTTGTCCGTGGCTTGATGATTTATCACTACAACATTTAGACTTAGGTTGTACTTGTCCAATAGTCTTGTGTTTCTTTGTTACTAGTTGAAATACCCGACGTTGTCCGTGGTTTGTTGATTTATCACTACAACATTTAGGCTTAGGTTGTACTTGTCCAATAGTCTTGTGTTTCTTTGTTACTAGGTGTAATACGCGACGTTGTCCGTGGTTTGATGATTTATCACTACAACATTTAGACTTAGGTTGTACTTGTCCAATAGTCTTGTGTTTCTTTGTTACTAGGTGAAATACCCAGCATTGTACCAACAAAATCTGATATAAATTGCATGTTTTAATGATATGTACATTTTTACTTTCTGTACTACGGGAATATGTGTTTTGAGGCCTTCTGAATACAAAAAAGCATCTTTAGAAAAAGGTACGCGCGCGTAACTCAAAAACAAGTACATTACGTACTTTTAAGGCCTAGGCCGCTAGCATTTTCACACCCTTAAACTTAACAATATGTGGGTTAATGTCCTCAGGCACTACAGCCCTATGGGTGCGCCCTTGGCCTACGTTTGCGAAATAGGGGAGTGTGGGTTTACCTCCTTCCGCTATACCTGGACTTTACCTCTCTTTAACCCCCAGCCGTGCGTTATGTTGCAGTAGTGGTTTGGTTATATGTGCGTTGTGTTTGGAAGTACTTTCAAATGTTATGTGTTCATTAGTGACTTAGGTAGATACATAACTGTTCACTATTAGGCACTAATGCTCCACTATTGGAGATTAATTTAAAAGCCTTTAGCTAGGCCATCATTATGTTGACGTGGAGCGGTTTGAAAGCCCCGATATCGACGACACAAGCATGTCATTCTTTGTTTCCAAAGGGTCATATTCTATTCATTAACATCAAAGCTGAATACTGGTCATTTTTTTCCTTCTAATAATTAAATGCGACAGCCTCATTATTGCCAACTCGCTTCGCGTTACGGGAAAGGACTGCAGCGCGTTTAACTTTTGAACCAACAGACCGCCTGCTGATTGGGACTGCCGCTCATTTTTTGACATCTCTTTGGTCCAGATAAATTTCAATTTTATGAATAGGGAATGCAGCAGCTTCTTTCTCAGTGATGGAATATCTGGTTCCTGACCGCATGGGTCAGTCTTCCTGCCGATAAAAATACGTTATCAATCTTTAATTTCACCATATTGTAATAAATACGGTTTATACCACTTTTTTTTTTTTTTTTTTTTTTTTTTTTTTTTTTTTTTTTTTTTTTTTTTTTTTTGCTCTCTAAGTACCGATCAGGATGCTTCTGGGCATTAATCTCTTCTCCACAGATTCCTTTCACTTCATTTCTCCCTTGTAGTCTTTCAGGTTTGGTTGGTAACGCGGTTCGTTCCAGCGAATGCGGACAGATGGCATAGTTGCTTGCGCTTTGGAACCTCTTCGCTAGCCCTCCCTGGAATTTGGTGCCCAGGCCACTAGGATCGCCTCGGCGCCTTCTCCCTAGGTAGAGGAAACACTTCGGTTGTGTCAATATCTGTAACACTTAGGGCTTTTTGTGCGTCTCTGAGCTTCGCTGACCCCACTCTCTGACAGGCTACGGTCTCACTTGGCCTGAGGGGGGTGAGTGGTGCGCAAAACATCTTGTCGAGGTGTCCGACTCCGTAACTACACTCACACACACACACACACACGCGCGCGCGCGCACAAGAGGAAGTTGTCTATTCGATCAAAAAATTCGATATCGAGGTGTCACCGGAAATATATGTTTTGAATCCTCTGAATCAAAAAGAAATACTGACGTGTTACACTCACATGACTTTCTCTACTCTTGTACTAACCATTCTTACAAACTCTTATTCCTATATCTTCTTCGTGTTAGTTGAGATAAACAGTTGTACAACTTATTTTATTGCTTAGTTCCTAGTAGGTACAAGGGGAATATTAGAATACAGTAGGCTTTGTGAAATTGTCAAATGTTTTAAAGCTTTGTGATTCCGTTCTCTTTGCACACTTAACATATAAAAAAATGGACAACGATGATCCATTTCACGAAAGTTCTAAGTTTTCCGACACTCACACACATAACAAGAAATATCTCCGAAATGGTTCACCCTACAAGAAAATTTATTGAGACATAAATTGTGTATTTTAGCAAGATCTACATTTTTGTATAGTACGATTTGGTCTATCTCTGACGGTTTACCAGTTATGCAAAAGTCGTCCAGAGAAAATACGACTACAAGGTCTATAGCCAGAAAATTCAAGATATACATTTCATTTGTCATAAAAATATCTGAAACATGACATTTTAGTGAAAATCGTTAGAGCCATTTTCAAGAAAATCAAAATTTTCGAAAAATCTTCTATGTAAAGGGTAGTTTAGGGTGGGGCTATTTTCTTCAAAATCTTCGTGTTTCATCCCTGAAAGACATTAAACCTAAATACCAACTTTGGTTTTTAACCGACTTTTTGGTTTGCATAACTTTGTATAACTACACTAGGCTTAAACATTTGACTATCGCTCAAAGTCTACTGTATTCCCATATTCCCCTTTTACCTACAAGAAAATTAGAAATTTCATAATTTTTACAAATGTTTATCTTTATTAAGATCAAGAGGATAAAGGAATAAGAGTTTGTAAGCTTAGTATACAAGAGTAGAATGTAATATATGACATTTTTATAATGTCTAGTTCGCTGAATTGAGATAATGTAAAGAATTAATTGTTCCTTGTAGCTGAAAGTTGTGACAATTAAATGCTGGTTGAATAACCCTAGAAACTCGAGGTTGTTCATTGCAGGTAAGTTTGGAGTAGGAATGTAATTTTGTATTTCACTTTCTGTCACCACAAGTTTAGTTTCCACGTGAGTTTCCTTGTTAGCGGAGCAGAAACCACAGTTGGTTTACTTTTGTCCTTAGTTCAGACTCTCTTAGTAAGGAATTAATCAATATGTAGTGAATATTCATTTATTGCCGTTTCGCACACTCGTGCAAGTCCGGGCAACAACGATACAATATTCCTCAACCTTGAGTGACTTTTAGCTAACGTGGGGTCATTGGTGGATTATTAACCAATAAGAATCCATTAATCGGCACTTTTAGAGCAGCTATGGGAAAAATTAGCTCAACCAACACGCCTCATTCAGTGGAGAATATGGCTGTTTCATAAAGACTGGTAAATATGCGGATTTCAATTTGCAAATGTAAACTGTTACAATATTAAACCCAATTTGGTCAAAAGCATAAATCATACTTAAGGTATTTAGTACCTGGGTGACCGAGCTTCGCTCGGCGATTTTCGCCTCTGTTTTTGTGATACGTTGCATTTATATTTCAATCATAGAAAATTATATGAATTGCATGTTGAAGGGCAAACAGGGGATATATGAAAGTGCTACGTAAAAGAAAAGCGAGTAGAAAGCCATTTGAAAGTAATATATTGTGTAGTAAAACTATCATAAAAATTTTCTTCAAGGAAAAATACATATACGTGCCGAATTTCGCGGTGATATGATATGATATGAATTGTTTAAAGAAAAGTGAGCAGAGAAAGAGATGTGAATGTGTTACCCAAAATTGAGAGGGGAAAAGAGGGTGAATGTAATAGTATTTCCATTTCAAACATACAGAACACGAGGATAAAAACATTTTTTTTTGTGTAAAATCACGTTTTTTATGGAAAATTGTTTATAGAAGAGTGAGTAGAGAAAGAGATGTGAAAGATGTGAATGTGTTACGTAAAAGTGAGAAGAGAAAACAGTATGAATATAATATGTAGCATTTCTGTTTCAAACATACAGAAAATTGTATTACTTAATTTAAAAGTGGGGATAAAATGTTTTTTTGGTGTAAAATCACGTTTTTTATGGAAAATTGTTTATAGAAGAGTGAGTGGAGAAAGCGATGTGAATGTGTTACCTAAAAGTAAATAGAGAAACCACTATGAATGTAATATGCAGCATCTCTATTTCAAACTTACAGAAAATTGTAAGACTTCTATTTAGAAGAGTGAGTAGAAAAAGAGATGTGAATGTGTTAGCTAAAAGTAAGTAAGAAATCACTGTGAATGCAATATGCAGCATCTCTACTGCAAACATACAGAAAGTTGTATGATTTCTTTGTGGAAGAGTGAGTAGAGAAACCACTGTGAATTGTGTTAATTAAAAGTGAGGAGAGAAAACAGTGTGAATGTAACAGTATTTCTAATTCAAACACACAGAACATAAAAGCGGAGATAAAGATGTTCTTTGGTGTAAAATCAGGTTTTTTATGGAAAATTGTTTATAGAGTGAGGGTAGATGTGAATGTGTTACCTAAAAGTGAGTAGAGAAAACACTGTGAAAGTAATATGCATGTATACAAAAATTTAACCAAACCTTTAGAGCCGTTTCTGAAATACCGGGAATATATATACAAGAATTGCTTTGTGGAAGCGGTAATAAAAAGTGTTATTTTTTATGTAAAGTCGCGTTTTTTCGGGAATTACACCTATATAGATGAACTTAAAAAGCAAAACCCTATCTGAATACAAAATTTGATGGAAATCGTTAGAGTCGTTTCCAAGTTGCTCGGAATATATATAATATATATCGTTTAGTTTCTTATTAGTTTATTTAGTATATACTATTGTATTTCGTGTTTCAAAGTTTGAACATAATATTAAGTTTAAAACCAAAGAATTTCTGATCAAATATTTTTAAAATAGTTTTGCTTTGGAAAATATTTTGTCTAAAATGTATCTCATAACAAATGATGCCCTATACATTTTTTCATCGATTAACTATTTCCAAAGTATTATTTGTTTCAATTTTACAAAATTTGTTGAAGCCCCATAGCAACCACCTTTTAATGTATGTGATATGTATTATATATAATATATCATATAATTTATTATACATAATATGTATGTATGTTATGTATACGATGACTTAATTTACAGGGTTTCCCAAAAATTCCAACAACGCCTAGTTTGTGTGGGATCGCAAAATGGTCGGTTTGGAACTGCCTCACCTCTATACGCTGCTGAGGTGATTCGGCACATTTACATCAAAGTGTGCTGGAGCTCAAGTCGGCCATTTCAGTAGCTATGTCCTGGTACATGTCGCACGACTGTTAAAAATGTTACTGTTCTGGAAACTACGCAAGTAAAGCAGTAAGATGCGCACCAAGTACTCTGTGGAGTATTATTCATTTCTATTTTCGCAGTTACTAGTCAATTTTCTAACGATCACTGCTTGTTTCTGAAGATAAGGACATTAGAGACTTTTTAAAAATTCCTCTCGGTCGCCACAGAAATTGTCCGGGTATTTCCGGACGTGTGGGATAGGTATGTTAGATAGTTTACAGATTGCCTAGTTATGAGACGTCAGGTAGCGTTAGAGAATAAACGTATAAACACAGTTTTAACACACATCTCTCAGTCCGCTACTTAGGCGGCATATTTTAGCCCCTGCATAAACTTATTCCGTCAAGGTCCTCATTTTCTCGCTGTTGAATAATAATAAAATGTATCAGATGTTTGTGCACGAACCTAGAAGGGATACATTAAGATTCCATATCGTGATGCATTGTTCCCAACACACGAGCCAGTATTGGGCACTTGGGAAGGCCGGCTGCTTCTAATGCGTAAAGTTGGTACGTGTGCATGTTAATCTCTGCGCGTGGGAGAGCAAAGCTAAGCTTACGGATTTTAGGACAAGAATTTGACGATAAATGGCAATGACTTTGACCTTTTTACTTTCTCTACTGGTAAGTAGGGGAAGTATTGTATTCAACCCAAAAATTCGATGTCGAGATTTCACCGGAAATATATGTTTTGAGACCCCCTAAAACCAAAAAAAAAGCAAAGCGCGCGCATGTGTGTGTTTGTGTGTGTGTTTGTGTGTGTCTGTCTGTCTGTCTGTGGACAGCATAACTCAAGCACGAAAAATCGAATAAAAACCAAGGTTGGTATTTAAGTTCTTTCAAGGATGCGACAGGAAGTTTTTGAAGAAAATTGATTCAACCTAAACTACCCTTTACAAGGAAAATTTTTCGAAAATTTTTATTTTCTTGAAAATGGCTCTATCGGTTTTAGTTAAAATGACATGTTTAAGGTATTTGACAATTTAAATGTATATTTTGAATTTTCTAGCTATAGCCCATGTAGTCCTGTTTACTCTGGATGACTTTTGAATAACTCATAAACCTTAATACATAGACGAAATCTTACTATAGAAAAATGTCGATCATGCTAAAATACACAATTTATGTCAAAATAAATTTTTTGTTGAGTGAACTATTTTGGACATATGTCTTGTTATTGGTGTGAGTTTTTGAGCACATACTTCTGTCAAATATAACATCATTATTCATTTTTTTATATGTTAAGTGTGCAAAGAGAACGGAATCTCAAAGGTTTGAAAGATCTGATTATCGCACAAAGTCTACTGTATTCCCATATTCCCCTTGTACCTACAAGGAAATAAACAGTAAGTTAATTTTTACAAATGTTTATCTCAACTAACACGAAGAAGATATAGGAATAAGAGTTTGTAAGAATGGTTAGTACAAGAGTAGAGAAAGTCATGTGAGTGTTACACATAAGATTTTTTGTTTTGTTCAGGGAGGCTCAAATTTATAATTTTTGGGTGGAATACAATGTTTCTTTACTTAAATATCCTGTTCATTTTATCTAATATAAAATGTGCAGTTATTTCTGCAAAGTTTTATCTCGACTGAAGAAGTAGATGAAAAAGTAAACTGTATCGCAAATAGAGACACCCCATTTCATGGTAATAGGGAATTGTGCAAGACGCGTTCCTGAAGTGTCCAGATTTGTTTGTTTTGAGCTTATGTACATGTTCGATTACAATAATTTCGTATAATGGCTTATATAATATTTATACTTGAATAACGTATAGGATAATTATGATTTGTCGCTGTAATACGTCATCCCAAGTGGGTTCCCTGTGTTCTTGCATGTCGAGAGGTCGACCCGAGCCTATAATAAGCCCGCCCGGACCATAATTTCGACCTCCCCTTCCCCCCCCCCCCCTAGTGAAAAACGAGTTATTACTCCATGTGCCATTAACCTAAAGTGTGGAGCTGCAAAAATTGAGTAGCATTTTACGACATTAAAATTGCACGCGCGTCTTCTTTAAGCCAGTGACTCATGCGACATCGTCAAACCACAAATTAAAGGTAGAGGACGAGAGGGTTAAACAAAATAATAAAAATATATGAGCATCAGTAGCCAATAAAGTACGCTTCTTGAATACTGATAGTTTTTTAGGTTAACAAGGGGATATTTCTGTACGTCGGCACCGCAGGCTTGTGTTTGTCAAAATTAGAACTTCTGAATACTGCAGCACAAGAAGAAGCACAAATGTAACGGAAGCAAAAGGTTTAGTACTGGCAGTATGAAGGTTAAAGAATGTGTTCTCCTAAGTACACAAAGGATATGTCCCGCAAACTGTTTCTAGCTTAGAGATCACTTGCGATATTACATAAATCCTATGGGAAGTCACAAATGTGATAGAAACATACAAATTAATACCTTTAAATGTATTGTAAAGGGTCAGAAATAAACAAATGCACTGTAAATAAGACAAATAAAAGCTTACCTATTGCATTTGCTGCGCATGCGCAGAATAGTTGCCTTGCTGCCAACATTGTTTCCACAATCACCCGGGTCTTTGCTTCTAACACTGGCGTATGCGATCAACACATAACTGTTGGGCATTATTTCACCAATTTGATTCATCGACCAAAGAGGACTTAGTAATTAATTTAAAAGAACCACTCTTAACGCTTTTATCATAAATATCTATTTTTGTTTTTCCTCCATAAGTAGTAAATATTCCATCAGAAATTTGAATATCAGCACCTTCAACAACAACAACAACGGACTTGTTCCGGGCTTATATATCAAAACTGTTCTGTCCATCTTCTTCTTGGTCTACCTATATTTCTTTTTACTGTAAGATGTACGCCATAACTAATCTGGAAATGCCTTAATTATCCGTTGTTTCTATATCGCCTCTTCAATTATTCCAACAACAACAACAACAACAACAAAACCCTCCACTCCAAAATACTCCCAGGATGGAAAATAATACTTGGTTACTTGTGAATGTTTGAAAAATGGCTCTGCCGAATTATGATTGAAACTCCATATATTTAGGCATTTTCAGGACAAATAAAATGTGCATATTAAACTTTGTCAGAATTGCCCGGAAGTCTTCTTTACTCAGTATGACGTGATTACTGATAGATGAACAATATCTTTGTCCCTTCCTGTTTGGTATAACATATATTTAAGTCTTTTCTATATAATTTCTACTGTGCTTCTGAAGGATATTTTTTCAAGCTGCAAGGCACCCTAAGTTTGTGTCTAATAGAAGTACTTTGAAAACTTGTTTGCTGTATTCACTCGCTACTTATTTTAATACTTTGTTGTTCTTTTCCTTTCAGGTAAGTGTCCAGTCAGGGTGAGAAAAGCGGTGATTGCAAATAGATTAAGGTAATTTGTATATTTCACCCTTTATATCTTAATATATAAAACAAAGTCGGGTTTCAGAGTAACTATTAATACATTGGAAAATTGACGGAAAAAGTAAACGAAAAAACATTTTCGCCATACAAAATCATGGGTTTCGTAACTGTCAAACATTTAATGTTCATCCCGTCGATACAGTTAACTCTTCCCTCAAGTTAAAGAACGTATTTAAATAAAGGTTTCGAATCGACAAGATATATCCACAATATTCGGATAATGGCGTATTTTAGATTTTAAAAATGTAGAATAATGTCAGTAATGAAATATATATATATATATATATATATATATATATATATATATATATATATATATTTGTTGTGAAATATTTATGTGTGTGTTCAGGAATTTATTATTTAAGGAAAATATATCGAGCTACTTAAATATAGAGCAAATGACAAATGAGCAATTAGTTATTCGCTTATCTGCTGGTTATGTAGTGAGAAGGCAATTTCAAAGGTACCACATAGTGACTAATTCTTAAAGAATTTTACTATTGCTTAAGTCTGCAATTTATCGTTATTCCACACAATAGCTGTGTGTAGGAAAGAACAGAGTGAGACTAAAAAATTCAATGCCATGGCTTCTATTGCCATTGTATCTACAAGGAAATATGTATGAATGAATGGTTTATTTGTGTTCATAAACAATACAATATAACTTATTTATGCCAACAAACTTACTGTTGGTGTTTTTAAACACACAAGCCGTGAGTGGGCAATGTTTGATACTGCCTTTGTGGTTTACCGGGAGAAATGCGAACTGGTTTGAGTCATTCTGGCACGTTGTCACAGTAGCTTAATGGTTAGAGCACCCGCCTGGTAAGTGGAGGGTCTGTGGTTCAAATCCCAGCTGTAGCATTGTATTTTTAAGTTCCAGTTCTACCTCTCAAAAACAAAAATAAAATAACTCGAAAGAAATGAACAGATATGCCTTAGCTGATATATTCCTACGTCTTAGTGTTGCTTATATCTATAAATGCCTCTTATAATTTCACATTTTGTTTTATATATAATGGGAAACTTTATTACGGTCACTTGTTACTTTTGCCCCTTATTATGCTTATTTTCTCATAGTTCTTTTAACCATTTCAATCTCTTTTTTCCTACTTTCCTGATTTCTCAATGTATTCGTCTGATTTTAAATTAAACATTTTCGTAACTTTTAAGTCTAACGGGAAATCATTGCATGTTTTTGGTTGCTAGATTCTGTCTTCGTTTATGCCTACCATTACAATCTAAAGTATGGTACCACGATTTACCGCAATTTCTGCATCCTTCACACCTTTTTGTCGCTATCATGTCAGTTAGGTTGTTTACCCCCTATCACCCTACCCATACATACCCCATTGTGGCTTCTTTATTGCATACTTAGATGCACTTCTCTCTCCTCCATTCCATTTTTAAGAATCTATAATGCATTAATGACCTTTTGTCATTTAAGCTACTCGGAATTTCTTGCTTTCAGATATCGTACACCCTTGTTCTAATTTCTCTCCAAAAACTGTTACTTTTATTCTTTGTTTCTGTCCATGTTTGCCCCTGTTTCCTCCAATATTTCGTACACCCAACTTTCTCTTTTCTCCATTTTCTCCTGCACTGTTTTATATATCATTTTTCACTAATACTACCACATTTGGTGAACTCCTTGGTATTATTTACAAAACGTTCTGTATATTATGTCTACAGTACCTGGGTGACCGAGCTTCGCTCGGCGTTTATCGCCTTTGTTTTTGTGAAATCCTTTTTTTTTTCCTTTATTTTGTGGGAGAATATACTTAGATAGACCTGAAATTGTATGACTTATTTCTAGAAGAGTGAGTACCGAAACAGTTATGAATGAGTTACCCAAAGTAAGCAGAGAAAACAGTGTGAATCTAATACATTCTATTTCTATTTCAAACATGCAGAAAATTGTAGGACTTATTTTAAAAATGGGGATAAAAATGATTTTTGGTGTAAAACCATGTTTTTATGCAAAATTGTTTATAGAAGAGTGAGTAGAGAAACCACTGTGAATGTAATATGCAGCATCTCTATTTCAAAGATACAGAAAATCGTATGACTTATTTGTAGAAGAGTGGGTAGAGTAAGAGATGTGAATGTGTTACCTAAAAGTGAGTAGAGAAAACACTGTGAATGTAATATGCATGTATACAAAAATTTAACCAAACCTTTAGAGCCGTTTCTGAAATGCCGGGAATATATATACAAGAATTGCACTGTAGAAGCGGGGGAAAAAATGTTATTTTTTATGTAAAATCGCGTTTTCTCGGGAATTACACCTATATAGATGAACTTAAAAAGCAAAACCCTATCTGAATACAAAATTTGATAGAAATCGTTAGAGCCGTTTCCAAGTTGCTCGGAATATATATACAAGAATTGCTCGTTTAAATATATAAGATTTTGCCAATCTTCTTCCAGCCCCCATGAGAACATACCTTTACGCCATATTTACTGCTATTAGGTCCCAATTAACATGAAGAGTATAGAAGAATCAGGACTTTTAACAATATTTTCTACAAGAGTGTGTAGAGAAAGTGTGTCAGACTCTTTTGCACATGAAGGCGGAACCTGCCTCATTGTGAGTGGCCTATTACGCACGAATATTACTGCTGAAGGCAGAACATTGTCGTTTTGTCCTGCAATGGCACTCGAGGGCGAGAAATCGTAGATGTAGATTAAGCTGCTAACCTGTTTAGAGGTCTCTACAAAGGTTATGTGCCGTGAAGTTCAACATTTGGGGAGGTTTAAGCGCTTGCCCGGCCGGAACCTGTGAGTGAGATTTTAATACTCCACCAGGACCTAATGTAATTAAATACTATAGACAGAGGGTCTGTCAGGGTGGACTAGCATCGCTTTGCTGCTTCCGCTAACCGTAAAAATCTAACCCCTTGCCGAAACAACCCCCTCCCCCCAACACCTCCACTCACAGCACTGCTTGCTCAAAGTCCCGACTTCGAAATTCACACACGTTCCCACAGTGAGATACTAAACTTGGTATATAAATTCAGCCTCTTGCAAAGCGTTGCGGCACAAAAATGTTCAACAAAGTCTCTCCACTCCGGACTACACTTTACATAGCATATCTTCAAAAGTTGGCAGTTTTTCACAAAACAGTTTTATTAAAATACCATGGTTTAAGATACCTTCATGACGTAACCTTTAAGAGATGTATAAATAATAAACGTACAACTCCTTAAAGCATAATTATATCAAATATACTTTGTTTTGTAATTAAGCATTTCCGAGATATTCCTTGTTATTTGTCTCAATTTTCCCGTACTGCTTTTCTCAAATACAAAACCAGTTTTTTTTCTCTTGGCCACAAAGAGAATGAAATTTCAAAGGCATCACATAGCAACCAGCTGTTAAAAATCTGACTATTGCTTAAAGCCTACAAGAAAATTAACAATAACATAATTTATACAAAGTTTATTTCTATTAACATGAAGTAGATAAGAGTAGAAAAAGTCATGTGAGTGCAACACATCAGATTTTTTAATTCAGGGGACCTGAAAACGTGCATTTCCAGTGAAATCTTGGTAGCTGTCAAGTGCTTCTGCTGCCCTAAGTAAAAGAAAGGTATGATTTAGTGCATCTTCTTCGCTGAGGAGATGAAACTTTTTGTGGTGCAGGGCAAGAAGGACATAATTTTGGATAATAGTGCAATTCGCCAGGCGCGCGCGTCTGTACAAACCAGACTTCCATCACTGAACCGGCCAACTGCCTCTGTGCCACGATTTATCGCAGATTTAAAACAGTAGCGCGCATCCTACCACGCTTTTTTATCACTTTCTTTCCTTTTTTTCCAATTCGGAACCGATATGAACGGACCCATATGTTACCCAAAGAAATCAATACAGAAGCGATCATGTCCGGGTGTAAACAATATCTTTGTGGTTCCTATTCTTTGACAAATGCCCTAAAGGAACTTTAATAACCTTTTCGTGAAGTGTTTTAACTTAAAATAGTCCACCCAAAAATTTGATGTCGAGATTTCACTGGAAATATATGTTTTGAGGCCCCCTGAGATCCCCCTGTGTGTCTGAGTGTGTGTGTGTGCGTGTGTGTGTGTGTGTGTGTGTGTGTGTGTGTGTGTGTGAGTGAGTGTGTGGGCAGCATAACTCCAAAACAAAAACTTGGCTAAAACCAAACTTGGTATTTAAGTTTAATGTCTTTCAAGGATGCGACACGAAGATTTTGAAGAAAATAGCCCCACCCAAAATTACCCTTTACATGGAATGATTTTCTTGAAAATGGCTCTATCAATTTTGATTAAAATGCCATATGTTTACGATATTTGTATAAAAAATTAAAAGTATATTTTGAATTTTCTGGCTATAACCTATGTAGGTCTGCTTACTCTGGATGACTTTTGCATAACTGGTAAACCCTAAGAGAGAGACAAAATCTTACTATACAAAAATGTAGATATTGCTAAACATAATTTATGTCTAAACAAACTTTTTTGTAGAGTGAACCATTTCAGAGATATTACTTGTTATTTGTGCGCGTTTTTGAGAACTTTCACTTCTATGAAATGGAACATCGTTATTCATTTTTTATATGTTAAGCGTGCAAAGAGAACAGAATTTGAAAGCTTTAAAAGATTTAACTATCACTCAGAGTCTACTGCATTGCAATATTCCGCTTGTACCTACAAGGAAATAAGCAATAAGATAATTTGTACAAATGTTTATATCAACTAACACGAAGAATATATAGGAATAAGAGTTTGTAAGAATGGTTAGTACAAGAGTAGAGAAAATCATGTGAGTGATCTTTTTCGCTTCTTTTGAGATCACACTACGCATAATCTGCTAAATGTCTTAATAATTTCACTTCATTAGCTTCTGTTGGTCTAAGTTGATTTGTGATTAATGCCCATGTTTCTGAGCCATAATGTAAAGTTGGTACTACCGTTACTTTGTAAAATTTCAAAATAGTCTGTGATTTGACTTTGTTGATTGTGTATAGGAGGTATTGAAATTGGTCTAGTTCGGCCTCTGTGTCTCTCAGATTGAAGTAAGAGAGCTTGCAGCCCAGATAATTGGAGGCCTTGACTTATGCAATAATATTCCTGTTGATGGAGATCTGTTTAAAATTATTGATTCTGCCAGGTGAGTCAGCCTTATTTTATGGAAGCTAGGCCACCCATCTAACGGCATCTGCGCCTTAGTCCAGTTTTGCGCTTACTAAAATGTATTGCTTGACGTTCTTAAAGAGAGGAATGCGCAAAATGGAGAGCAACAGCGGTTTAAAGGACAGAGCGTACTCCTCGCTAAAGTACACCTCAAAAACATACAACTCGTTTACTGAGAGCGAATTCCGGTTTCCAGCCGATTTTACAAACTTTTTATTAGAGTATACATAGCAACGTCATTCAGTAAACGCCTCGGAAAAAATGGACCTATCATATGAGTACACTAACGTCAGCTAAAAATAAAACGGCGGATTCTTGTACTTAGAGCAGGGATTGGCTGCCAAAAATTAGGAAAAATTTAGACACGCCTCATCCATCATGGACCCGTACAGTCAAAACGAACATATCATTAAAGAACAGTTTATTTACATTTTTGCGTGAACTACGCCTCGTGCATCTCAATTAATATGCATAACAGCTTTTGCCATTTAAGTAATAATATTAAAACGCCCAGTAAATGATTAAAACTGTCTTAAAAGGCTAAATCAAGCGCGCAAACTTGCGAGGTGGCAATGGCATAGCGCCAGGCACACAAGTCCTACTGTTGGACGTGGTACGTGCTTTCAGGAAGTCTCGAAATAGCTGAATAGGATTGTGACGGGTCCTCTGCGCTAATCCCTAATAACGTAGGTTCGAGTCTCAGCATTGTAAATATTTTTTTATGTTCATCAAAACTTGGAAACCGAATTCACAATAATCTAATTATGAAGTCCCTGAGGGTTTAGGACATTATAATTTAAATCGTTTTTGGTTGTCTGCATTTTTAATAGCACAATAATTCATTATGTGCAAAATTTAGTTTAACTTCCATGTTAAACTGTGACAATGTAATTCCCTTGCTTTCTGTGTTCAAATGTGTATGAATGATCCTTATTTCAATTGCACCTACCTATAGGCGTGTTTAAACAATTGCATAATTGTAGTTGACCAATAAAGAAACATCAAACAATGTCATAAAACATAAATAAAACAATAAAAATGAATATAATAACAGTTTTCAGAATAATAGTTTGTAAATTGTGAGGATTGCACGGTAAAAAAAATTAGTACATGCAGGTGATTCGAACCACCTTCACAGCAGACAGGTTACTTCGGAGCCTTGCGCCCGTTCCAACTGAGCTACCTAGTAACGTGTGAGCTAAACATTCCGTTTAAGATGTAATATTCGCTGGTTCCAGTGAACATTTGCAGAAGTGCAAACGTCAGCTGTCTAATTACGAATATATTGAAAAGCGATGTGATAACATCTATATTAGTACTAATTTCATCGAGTGTTTAACATCCATGTTAAATACGCGGGTAGAACCTGGTAATGGGGTCGATGTTTTCATGTTGGACTATAAAATGCGGATTGCATAAAACTCGAGAATAAGGGGCAGCTGACTCACCTGGTATAATAGATAGTGAGAATGCAACACGAAAGAGCGGAATTTTCGAAATGCCCTCTCTGCCTTATTCACGTCCACAAAACCAACAGTTCTTATCCGCCTTTGAAATACTAACTTCTCATAACTGACATACGAGTGCATTTGTAGTCGTAAAATTTGTTTACATAGAAGAAACAGCAAAATCTTTGCCGATGTGAAAACATTGCGACTCTAGTCCCCTAGCTCACAGTAATGGAAACACTGGCTTTTATAGCTCAACTGCAGGTTTATTACCACCTTTACAGTGGAAAAAATACAGCAGTCTGACGTGGGCATTGCTACTTCTAGAAATTCCGTTATTATTTATTTCGACTGTTATATATTCATACAGGGCAGTAAATGTTCTGTTTTAGCATCTAAAGGGAACCATAAACATTTCTGAGTTACAGTCTGCACTGCACTCTTTCATCTACCAGTGCACACCACTCACATGACTTTCTCTACTCTTTTACTAACCATTCTTACAAACTCTTATTCCTATATCTTCTTCGTGTTAGTTGAGATAAACATTTGTACAAATTATCTTATTGCTTATTTCCTTGTAGGTACAAGGGGAATATTGGAATACAGTAGACTTTGTGTGATAGTCAAATCTTTTAAAGCTTTGAGATTCCGTTCTCTTTGCACACTTAACATATAAAAAATGCACAACGATGTTCCATTTCACGAAAGCTTTAAGTTTTCCGAAACTCACACTCATAACAAGGAATATCTCCGAAGTGGTTAAACCTACAAGAAAATTTATTGAGACATAAACTGTGTATTTTAGCAAGATCTACATTTTTTGTGTAGTATGATTTGGTCTATCTCTAACGGTTTACCAGTTATGCAAAAGTCCTCCAGAGTAAGTACGACTACAGGGGCTATAGCCCGAAAATTCAAGATAGGTAGTTCATTTGTCATAAAAATATCTCAAACATATGGCATTTTAATCCAAATCGTTTGAGCCATTTTCAAAAAAATCAAACTTTTTGGAAAAACTTCCATGTAAAGGGTAGTTTAGGGCGGGGCTATTTTCTTCAAAATCTTTGTGTTGCATTCTTGAAAGATATTAAACTTAAATACCAGCTTCCGTTTTTAACCGACTTTTCGTTTTTGAGTTATGCTGTCCACAGACTGACACACACATAGACAGACACACACAAATACAGCAACGCACTTTTTTCTAAAAATGCTCAAAACATATATTTCCGGAAAATTCTCGAGATCGAATATTTGAGTGGAATACAATACTTGCTCTACTTACTACACGTAGCGCCAGGATATTGCCAACTGTTAGTCATTAATAACATTTATTGTTTCGTCAGCCTGAACTGATATCACAAAACCATGAAGGACGGAAGCTGTGTGTGTGTGTGTTCACCTTACTCGCAGTAAAACTGGCCAAGTTTTAAATCGCTCGCTCGCTCTCTTTGCTTTCTTGCGATGTTTTCTGTCTATTAAGGTGATTGCTCTCTTGGTGTGTAATGTGCAATTTTCTTTCGACCCGAGAGAGAGAGTAAGAGAGGTTAACTCTGCTCAAGAACTTCATCTTTTCTCTCTCATCCTATCTGCTAACAGCTTCTAACTCAACACACCCCAATCGCTGCGCTCTATCTTATGAAATAATCTTTTCTCTACTATGTATACCAGTAGAGGAAGTATTATATTCCACCCAAAAATTATATGTCGAGAATTCACCGGAAATCTATGTATTGAGGGCCCTTAAATCCAAAAAGAGGTATTTTTAGAAACAGATCCGCGTGTGTACCCTTTAGATGGAAAAATTTTCGAAAATTTTTATTTTTTTGAAAAGGCTCTAACAATTTTTATTAAAATGTCATATGTTTAAGATATTTTAAGAGAAATGAAATATATATTTTGAATTTTCTGGCTATAGCCCATTCAGTCCTATTTAATCTGATTGACTTTTGCGTTACTGGTAAACCATAAGAAATAGAGAAAATCTTACTGTACAAAAATGTAGACCTTGTTAAAATACACAATTTATGTCTCAATAAAATTTTTGTACAGTAAACCATTTCTGAGATATTGCTTGTTATTTGTGTCGGTTTCGGAAAACTTCCGTTGTTATTGGTTTATATAGATGTTAAGCGTGCAAGAAGAATAGAATCTCAAAGCTTTAAAACATTTGACTATCGCTCAAAGCCTACTGCGTTCTAATATTGCCGTTGTACCTACAAGGAAATAAGCAATAAGATAATTTCTTCTGTATTAACATAAAGATATAGGACTAAGAGATTATGAGAATGATTAATAGAACAGTAGAGAAAGTCATGTGAGTAGAAATGGAGATATGAGGATGTTAAGTAAAGTAAATGCTATTACACAAACGCGTATGAATGTAATACTTTATACTTTTATTTCAATCATAGAAAATTGTGGAAAACGTATTTTGAAGGGTGAGTAGAGAAGAACTTATGAATGTATTACGTAAAAGAAAAGCGAGTAGAAAAAAAATTCTGTAAATGTAATACGTGTATAGTAAAATGAATGCTTTAAAACCCTCCACGAAAAACACTTAGATTTGCCAATTTTCAGGGTGATCGGTAACAGCTTCTGGAGTTACTCATTAGAGGACAAAATATGCACATGTTGCTGCATTGATTTGAATTGCGAACTGTACTTGGATAAAGTAGACTAATGCTATAGAAGCCCATAACTCTCTTGTTAAGGAGATACTGCGGGGAGTGTCGTAGAACTCACAAATTAGTCCTTTCTTCTGCCTAGGATATAATGTCCTTTCTCACACGACACGTGTACAATAAAAAACCGTGTTGAAGGGTGTAAGGGCGAACTTAATATATACAGCACGGTCCTCTCCTTTCTTATTACATTCATACTTCACTTGCTAGAAGAAAAAGATGACACTGAAGGGACAGGAATCCAGGACATTTAGGGTAACTTTCCCAGTGACGACCGGAAGAGCCTTAGGTTTCTTTGTTACTAGGTGAAATACCCGGCGTTGTCCGTAGTTTGATGATTTATCACTACAACATTTAGACTTAGGTTGTACTTGCCCAATAGTCTTGTGTTTCTTTGTTACTAGGTGAAATACCCGGCGTTGTCCGTGGTTTGATGGTTTTTCACTACAACATTTAGACTTAGGTTGTACTTGCCCAATAGTCTTGTGTTTCTTTGTTACTAGCTGAAATACCCGGCGTTGTCCGTGGTTTGATGGTTTATCACTACAACATTTAGACTTAGGTTGTACTTGTCCAATAGTCTTGTGTTTCTTTGCTACTAGGTGAAATACCCGACGTTGTCCGTGGTGTGATGGTTTATCACTACAACATTTAGACTTAAGTTGTACTTGTCCAATAGTCTTGTGTTTCTTTGTTACTAGCTGAAATACCCGACGTTGTCCGTGGTTTGATGATTTATCACTACAACATTTAGACTTAGGTTGTACTTGTCCAATAGTCTTGTGTTTCTTTGTTACTAGGTGAAATACCCGACGTTGTCCGTGGTTTGATGGTTTATCACTACAACATTTAGACTTAGGTTGTACTTGTCCAATAGTCTTGTGTTTCTTTGTTACTAGGTGAAATACCCGACGTTGTCCGTGGTTTGATGATTTATCACTACAACATTTAGACTTAGGTTGTACTTGTCCAATAGTCTTGTGTTTCTTTGTTACTAGGTGAAATACCCGGCGTTGTCCGTGGTTTGATGGTTTATCACTACAACATTTAGACTTAAGTTGTACTTCTCAAATAGTCTTGTGTTTGTTTGGAGGCATTTAAAGCTCTTAGAAGACTATAAGGATAAACATTCCGAGAAAATACTATGCAAAATCGGTATACAACAACCACAAATACTACTGTTAATAAGTTCTCGTTTATGGAACTGATTGACTTCCACATATTTCGGCTAGCTGGTTACTATGCATGTCAAATAAAACAATAAAGACACCCTAAAAATCTAAAAAGTGAAACTTAAAATAACGAAAAATGTTAAAAGATTTAAAAACGAGAGCTAAAAAATGTTAAAGGTTAAAAAACTGGTAAAAACGTAACTTTTTAAAACCGAAAGCTGATAAAACCTTTAAAAGCTAAAAAACGAAATAACATCGCAGGTAAGAATATCCTAAAAGTCTATATCCACCAAGATAAAAGAAACCACTTGCATATGGGGTGGCGTTTGGAGTTATAAGCTAGCTAATGCATGCGCCTACTATTATATATAGTACGATATAAATTTGATTTTAAATTTGCTACTGCGCATATGAATGTACCATTTTGGTTTTCTTTGTTTGATAGTGCTTCAGGCTAACAATAAAAGCTTCTGTAATATTTTATTAGCTTTTCTATCTTGATTATAAAATAGCCACAAGCTTTTAATATGCAAATTCAGATATTGGATTTGCTTTTATGCCCCCCAAATGTGTTTCAACTTTAATATTTAAACGAAAATGCTGCAATTAACGCATGAATTCCATTCAATAAAGTGCTTTATTTTAGGTTACTCTGGAGGGCTTAATTTGATGTTACGCATATGGAACTATTAATGATTCACTCTGGGCTGCATTTAAACTAAAGAGATTTATAGATTATTTAAATGATTACGCATTCGATCCGATGTCGATATTTGACCGGAAATATATGTTTTGAGATCCCCCGAATAAAAAAAGCATTTTTAGAAAAAGGTCCGTGTTTGTGTATGTATGATATCTCTGAACAGCAAGGTGGTTAAAAATGAAAGCTTAATATATTTCAAGGATGTGACACGAAGATTTTGAAACAAATTCCTCCACCTTAATCTACCCTTTACAAGGAAAATTTTTCGGAAATTTTTATTTTCTCAAAAATGGCTCTAACGATTTTGATTGCAGTGCCACATTTTAAAATATTTTATGGCAAATGAGCCGTATATATTGATGTTTTAGACTATAGCCGATGTAATCCTGTTTACTCTTGATGACTTTTGTATAACTGGTAAACCGTAAGAGATAGACCAAATCTTACTGTGCAAAAAGTGTAGATGTCGTTAAAACAAAAAATTTATTTCCAAATGCATTTTTTTACTTGCGAACCATTTGTTATTTGTCTGAGTTTTGCAGTAATTAAACTTTTCTCAAATAGAAGATCGTTATTCACTTTATGTCTTGGCCGTGCAAAGAGAGCAGAACTTCAAAGTCACCATTTGTATTCCATTTGTACCTACAAAGAAATTAGCAATAAAATAATTTCTACACATATTTGTCTCTATTAACACGGAGAAAATAGAACAAAAAGAATGTGTGAGAGTAGTTAGTACAAGAGTATAGAAAGTCATGTGAGTGTTAGGCACTTTACAGACACAGTTTGGCTGCATATTGAACACAAAGCTAGTGAACCTGGGCATATTGAAATGTCAGATGATTCCCGATGGAGTGGCCTAATCACAGCGTCTTTGTTTAATTTCCGTATCAATAATGTAACACCAGCTAATTACTAATAATCCAGACACCATCGGCTCATGATTAATTTTTAATGACATGTCTGTCCCTAGATCCTTAATCAATCCCTGATAGCCCTAGGCTTGATTAATATGTCAAGGCTAGGCATCAGTCCAGTGCTTCTCAAAATAGATACCGTTTGTTCAGCAGAGATTAGCAGTAAAATGTATAAATCATGCTTGGGTATTGTTAAACCGCGTGCCAAACGACTTCCACACAAGCAAGTTTCTAACCCAATGATGGAACACCATTACGGTGTCATATATCCTCCATCAGGCTATGTTAATTAGCTTTCATTTCTACTTCACCATTACTTTGCTTATGTAGGTAATCTAGTTCAACTTTCACTATTACCTCACGCATATCATCTACTTCAATTTTGACAAGACTTCACTAATGCCATTTACTTCAATTTTTACTATCACTTCACTAATATCTAGCTCAACTTTCACTGTTACCTCACGCATATCATCTACTTCAATTTTGACAAGACTTCACTAATGCCATTTACTTCAATTTTTACTATCACTTCACTAATATCTAGCTCAACTTTCACTATTACCTCACGCATATCATCTACTTCAATTTTGACAAGACTTCACTAATGCCATTTACTTCAATTTTTACTATCACTTCACTAATATCTAGCTCAACTTTCACTGTTACCTCACGCATATCATCTACTTCAATTTTGACAAGACTTCACTAATGCCATTTACTTCAATTTTTACTATCACTTCACTAATATCTAGCTCAACTTTCACTATTACCTCACGCATATCATCTACTTCAATTTTGACAAGACTTCACTAATGCCATTTACTTCAATTTTTACTATCACTTCACTAATATCTAGCTCAACTTTCACTGTTACCTCACGCATATCATCTACTTCAATTTTGACAAGACTTCACTAATGCCATTTACTTCAATTTTTACTATCACTTCACTAATATCTAGCTCAACTTTCACTGTTACATCACGCATATCATCTACTTCAATTTTGACAAGACTTCACTAATGCCATTTACTTCAATTTTTACTATCACTTCACTAATATCTAGCTCAACTTTCACTGTTACATCACGCATATCATCTACTTCAATTTTGACAAGACTTCACTAATGCCATTTACTTCAATTTTTACTATCACTTCACTAATATCTAGCTCAACTTTCACTGTTACCTCACGCATATCATCTACTTCAATTTTGACAAGACTTCACTAATGCCATTTACTTCAATTTTTACTATCACTTCACTAATATCTAGCTCAACTTTCACTATTACCTCACGCATATCATCTACTTCAATTTTGACAAGACTTCACTAATGCCATTTACTTCAATTTTTACTATCACTTCACTAATATCATCTAGTTCAACTTTCACTATTACTTCACGCATATCATCTACTTCAATTTTGACAAGACTTCACTAATGCCATTTACTTCAATTTTTACTAGCACTTCACTAAGGACATCTAGTTGGACTAGCACATCACTAATGCTATCTACTTCAATTTTTGATATCGCTTCACTAATGCCATTTAGTTCAGTTCACCAATGTCATAGTTCAATTTTGACTAGCACTTCGTTGAGCTCTCATAGTCACTTCGCTAATGTGAAATATTTGAGGGTAACTCTGAAACAATCAAGTGATGTAAAATGGAGACAAATCCTTCCATTCCCTGTTCGTCTCAGGAAGAGAGAGCGCCAATTAGAGACAGGATGTTGTTGTCTGTAAAGGTATTTGTTAACGCACCAGCGACTGCTTGCTTGCTTTTCTGTTCAGAACCCCTTTCATTCGATCTGTTAGGTACTACAAGACATTAGCCACAACCCGTACTTCCCCTCGACGTACGTATACACTTTGAGCCCTAAAGCTAACAGCAAACATATATGTTGCAGTCACATGACTTTTTCTACTCACTCCTCAACAAAATATTCTTACAAATACACCATATTAATCGAGATAAAAATTGGTACAAATGGTTTTATTAAATACTGGACGTTGGTTTGATGATTTATTAAAACTCTCATGCTTAGGTTACACAATTATCAACTTCGTTGAGTGGTTTTTCAAATTGCTTACATACACAGATAGAAAACATACAAAATGTCCTTATTTACATTAGTAGCTGAAATACCCGACGATTTCTCTGGTTTGATAGTTTATTGCTACAATTTTTACTTTTTCCACTGGTAACTAGAGGAAGTATTGTATTGCACCCAAATATTCGCTGTCGAGATTTCACTGTAAGTATGTTTTGAGCTCCCTGAATCCGAAAAGGCATTGTGTGTCTGTCAGGCTGCGGACAGCATAACTCAAAAACGAAAAGTGGTTTAAAAATCAAAGTTGGTATTTAAGTTTAATGTCTTTCAAGAATACCACACGAAGATTTTGAAGAAAATTGCTCCAGCCTAAACTATCCTTTACATGGACAATTTTTCGAAAATTTTGATTTTCTTGAAAATGACTCTAACGATTTTGATTAAAATGTCATATGTTTGAGATATTTTTATGACAAATGAAATGTATATCTTGAATTTTCTGGCTATAGCCCCTGTAGTCCTATTTACTCTGGACGACTTTTGCATAACTGGTAAACCGTTAGAGATAGACCAAATCACACTGTACAAGAAATGTAGATCTTGCTAAAATACACAATTTATGTCTCAATACATTTTCTCGTAGGGTGAACCATTTCGGAGATATTCCTTGTTATGTGTGTGAGTTTCGGAAAAGAACTTTCGTGAAATGGAACATCATTGTTCATATATTTATGTTAAGTGGGCAAAGAGAACGGGATCTCAAAGCTTTAGAACATTTCACTGTCACTCATAACCTACTATATTCCCATATTCCCCCTGTACCTACAAGGAAATAAGCAATAAGATAATTTGTACAAATGCTTATCTTAACTAACACGAAGAAGATATAGGAATAAGAGTTTGTAAGAATGGTTAGTACAAGAGTAGAGGAAGTAATGTGAGTGCAACACTCACATAACACATAACACATGAGATTTTCTCGACTTTGGTCCGAATCTTGCACGTGGCGCCTCCACCCCCCCCCCCCCCCTCCACCCGGAGCTAGTGGCTATTGTTATCGGAGTGTAAAACGTATGGTAATGACCCCCTCGCTTCTGGCGGACAGCAGTGTAATGCACAATTACGTGGAATATAAAACGGATTGGAATTAGAAATTCAAAACAACGCACTCTATGTGGCTCCGAACTAAAGTGGTCTAAAGTACATCGTGTACTGTGAAATTACACTAATGCAACCAAAGCCAATCAAGGAATATCTCAACACTTGCTAACTACACAAAAAAATTAGTTGATAAAAATTGTGTTCCTTAATACTAAGTACATTTTTTGGGGATGTTAAACATTTCAGAGCTATTCCTTGTTATTTGCTTTGAATTTTTCAGACCTTAAACTTTTCTCAAATGAGAAAATTATGTTCTGATCATACGAAGAGAAGGTAATTTCAAAGACATCACATACTGACCAATTCTCTCGTGTAGGTACAAGGGGTATATGGTAGACTTTGAGCGACAGACAATTCTTTTAAAGCTTTCTAATTTCGTTCTCCTTGTACGGCTAATATGTAAAAAATCAATTACGATGTTCAAATTGACAGAAGTATAAATCCTCTAAAACTCACAAAAATAACGAATACCTCCGAAATGGTTCACTCTACAAAAAAGGTTATTTGTACATAAATTGTGTTTTACCAAGATATAACTTTTGTACAGTAAGATTTGGTGTATCTGTTACGGTTTAACAGTTATGCAAAAGTCTTGCAGTGTAAATGCGGCTACATGGGCTATAGCCACAAAATTAAAAATATAGATTTTCTTTTTCATAAAATATGTCAACCATATGGCATTTTAAGATAAACAAAATTTTCGAAAAATTTCCATATAAAGGGTAGTTTAGGATGGAGCAATTTTCTTGAAAATCTTCGTGTCGCATTCTTGAAATACATTAAAGTTAAATACCAGCTTTTATTTTTAACCCACTTCTCGTTTTTTTTTTTTTTTTTTTTATTCGGGGGTCTTAAAACATATATTTCCGGTGAAATCTCGACACCAAATGTCATACAAAGTGTTTAAGAGATTGGAACATTGCGTTTTCTTCTCTTGGTTTTCATGCGACTTGGCGTATTACGAGAGGAAAACTTAAATTATTTTTCTTTTTTTTTCACAGTCATAAATTCATCTTATCGAAAAGCTAACGTATTCACTGAGACGGAATATGTAGAAAAGAGCTAATTGGAAGCAAAGGAAAAAGCTTGAAGTACTCGCAACGTCGACCTGAAAATACCAATGGTACAGTTTATTCTGTAATTCAATTTTGTAAAAATAATACGGCAGAAAAAAGAAACAAAGGGTCTGTAAATTTGTTTTAAAAGCATTAGTAAGCGTAATAAAAAGTTCAAAGACTCTGTAAACTCTTCGAAAACCCTACAAATTCTTACAACCTTATTTTTTCTATTATGTTTGGTAAATATTGTATTGGATACAAAAAGTTCTCTTTATTCTGAGACGGAAAGGAGTGTGTCAAGGTTACGAGAAGACAGCAGTTCCGAGTATAACATCACAAAGATTGTGTTAATGACTAAAGTAGAACTGTATTTTGTGCATCAGTTTTACAAAGAATATAAAGCGACTGAAAAAATTAAACTGCTCTTCTGGTTTTTGTCACAGTTCTGTCAGAAGTTGTGTTTGTTAAATTGTTGTTTTATCACAATATGTATCGCAGCTAAAAATTGTTGTTCAAGTGTCAATGTGCTGGCAGGCATTTTATTTGACAAAATCTACATAAAAATGCAGACATCGTTAAAACACAGTATTGTTCGTTATTAGTTTGAAATGTTCCAGTATTTATCCTTTTGTCAAATAGGATGTGGTTATACTAAAACACACACACGGGTGTGCTAGATAATATACATGGTAATATCACACACAAAGCGCAAAATAAAATAGCGAATAAAACTGTTAATCTTCGATGCACAACCCCACCAAGTCCATTTGTACCAGACAGAGTTTTTCTGCATTCACAATACGAGGTGTCTTATTGTACCCACTTGGTCTTCGTTATCTAACCCCCTGCTGTATAGGCAACTACTCCGACAGATGAGTCATACAGCTCTGCGGATATACAAGGCGGAATCATTTCTGGGCCAGCTCAGCAGTTTTCTTATAAAATATTCCTTTAGTTTGCAGAAATGCTTTCACTGTAGGTATAGGACCTCAGATTTATTCGGCCTTCCCCGCCAGTCAATCGTCCGCTCATAATGCCAGTAAAAGATGAATGGAAGGGGTGGAAAATGAAAATGTAAGAAAATCTAAATCTAATCTACAAATTGATAATGATGATGGTGGTGGCGGTGGCGGCGGCGGCGGTGGTGGTAGTGCTGCTGCTGCTACTGGTGGTGGTGATGGTGATGGTAATAATAAATAACCGCACGGCGTAACATCCATTTACGGGCCAAGGCCTACCGCCCAGCCGCTGCCTCCCTCACCTCTGCCCACCATAGGCCTCATGAATGGGATGCGGACTAATGGATCACTAATCCATACTTTTCGTAAACTAAGATTTTCTCAATGTCTTAGTGTTTACAAATCACATCACATGCCACAGGACTTGTTTTATATGTAAGTAAATATAACCTTAGTCTAAATGTTGTAGTGATAAATCATCAAACCACGGACATCGTCGGGTATTTCAGCTAGTAACAAAGAAACACAAGACTGTTGGACAAGTACAACCTAAGTCTAAATGTTGTAGTGATAAATCATCAAACCACGGACAACGTCCAGTATTTCACCTAGTAACAAAGAAACACAAGACTATTCGACAAGTACAACCTAAGTCTAAATGTTGTAGTGATAAATCATCAAACCACGGACAACGTCGGGTATTTCACCTAGTAACAAAGAAACACAACGGTCAGACCCTTGGGGTCAGTATACTGTCCACAGAGACATAGCTACACATGGACGTTTTCTCCATAAATGCTTAGTTTATTCTATTTTTTGATGGGATGCGATGCTTCCTCTGGTTACTATATGCAGTGGAGAAGGTAAAAGTGAATATTGTAAACCGAAACGATTCAGCTCATAAATATTGTCCAGCTGGAAGGTGTCAGATAATGAGCCTGGAAATAATTTAGCATCATGATGTTGGTAGCTGATTGAGCAGTCAACAGTCCAGGCTGGGACATATGGGACTAGCTAGCTTCTTTAATCTGCCGCGAAGCGTTCAGTCGCTATGCCTTATTCCTAATGCATCATACATATGTATGTTCCATATGGTGCAATTCCCACTATTACTGAATCAAGAAAGCCTACCTTCGTAACAATATAGCACAATGAATGCAAGGCGCATATGCACCAAATTATTCCCACTTCTGACACCAGTGTGATAAATTGCAAAACCCAATGTGGTTATTTATTATCTTTTAACATTTTACCACAAATACACACTTTTCTACTCGTCGTTAACACAGTCTATAGTCCTCCGTGTTATCTTAACTCAAAACTTTTACTTCTACTAACCTTGCTCAGTCCTTTCACTGTCTTTATTCACTTTCTCTGTCTTTCATACACTAACTACAACGGTACGCTAATTGAATCTTCTTTAAGATGACCGACTTAACTTTCGTGACGACGCACACACGCTTAGCTGTCTCGCACTCACTGACACACTGACCAAGTACTCTGCAAACGTAAACTCACTCCAGCCCATTCCAAAACCATGCGCTGCTAAGGTCTATTTTCCCATGAAGAACAGGCCAAATTCGCATGGCTATCAAATGGTTGACAAGCACGGCAATTCCAACCTTGTTGCTTTAAGAGTCTGAAGTGTGGTCTGTCTCCAGAAATAATAAAGAGCAGATGAGACACTTGGTATAGTGAACATGACGTCACAAGAGTCTTACTCGACTTCTGCACGCCAGCAACCACAGCCTTCTTGAAAACTTTGGAGTAAGCCCCTTTTGTGTGGCCGCTTCCATTGTTGTTAGTCACGTACACACGAACAGACACGCGAGGCAGCCTGATGTTGAACCCCTTTACCCGCTCACTATCCCGGCACTGTCTCAAAGCTTTAAAAGATTTGACTATCGCACAAAGACTACTGTATTCCCATTTCCCCCTGTACCTACAAGGAAATAAGCAATAAGATAATTTGTACAAATGTTTATCTCAACTAACATGAAGAAGATAGAGGAATAAGAGTTTGTAACAATACTTGAAGTAGAGTGAGTAGAAAAACTGAAGTAAAGTTAATACATGATTATTTTAAACGCCCTGTGTGCACTTCTGTTTACAAGATATCAGAGAAAGGATATCTCATGTTACCTTTATCTTTCCACGCAGTTTCCCGAGCATTTATAGATTTGTTCCATCTGGGCAGTGATCTGAAAATTCTCGAGCAGAGAAAATCGGGCTCTCAATCACTCACAGACAGCATCCCGCATCTCGACTGCATACTCAACTTTTTCTTTAAGACGTCAAAGAGGCGGAAATCTGATAGTGCTAGACTGGGTGCTTCATTGAAACCATCTTCAGCTTTATTATAACACTTCTCCTGCAGAGCAAAATACGGCGCCAAGACAATATACTACGAGATCATATTTGTGTAGCAAATGGTAGCATTGGTAGTCGGAGAAACATAATACAAAATACAACGAACTATGATATCATCACGAACACCGACCATATGTTTGGTTACTGTAAACAAATGCCGGTAATGTGGGTATGTTCTTAACTGACCAATTCTACTGGGAAAACTACCGTAGTCTACACGTACTTATGATAGATATACAACACACCTAACATACAGGTAATGTGGGTATGTTCTTAACTGACCAATTCTACTGGGAAAACTACCGTAGTCTACACTTACTTATGATAGATATACAACACACCTAACATACAGGTAATGTGGGTATGATCTTAACTGTCCAATTCTACTGGGAAAACTACCGTAGTCTACACTTACTTATGATAGATATACAACACACCTAACATACAGGTAATGTGGGTGTGATCTTAACTGTCCAATTCTACTGAGAAAACTACCGTAGTCTACACTTACTTGTGATAGATATACAACACACCTAACATACAGGTAATGTGGGTATGTTCTTAACTGACCAATTCTACTGGGAAAACTACCGTAGTCTACACTTACTTATGATAGATATACAACACACCTAACATACAGGTAATGTGGGTATGTTCTTAACTGACCAATTCTACTGGGAAAACTACCGTAGTCTACACTTATTTATGATAGATATACAACACACCTAACATACAGGTAATGTGGGTATGTTCTTAACTGTCCAATTCTACTGAGAAAACTACCGTAGTCTAAACTTACGTATGACAGATATACAACACACCTAACATACAGGTAATGTGGGTATGATCTTAACTGTCCAATTCTACTGAGAAAACTACCGTAGTCTACACTTACTTATGATAGATATACAACACACCTAACATACAGGTAATGTGGGTATGATCTTAACTGTCCAATTCTACTGAGAAAACTACCGTAGTCTACACTTACTTATGATAGATATACAACACACCTAACATACAGGTAATGTGGGTATGTTCTTAACTGAACAATTCTACTGGGAAAACTACCGTAGTCTACACTTACTTATGATAGATATACAACACACCTAACATACAGGTAATGTGGGCATGTTCTTAACTGTCCAATTCTACTGAGAAAACTACCGTAGTCTACACTTACTTATGATAGATATACAACACACCTAACATACAAGTAATGTGGGTATGATCTTAACTGTCCAATTCTACTGAGAAAACTACCGTAGTCTACACTTACGTATGATAGATATACAACACACCTAACATACAGGTAATGTGGGTATGATCTTAACTGTCCAATTCTACTGAGAAAACTACCGTAGCCTACACTTACTTATGATAGATATACAACACACCTAACATACAGGTAATGTGGGTATGTTCTTAACTGAACAATTCTACTGGGAAAACTACCGTAGTCTACACTTACTTATGATAGATATACAACACACCTAACATACAGGTAATGTGGGTATGTTCTTAACTGAACAATTCTACTGGGAAAACTACCGTAGTCTACACTTACTTATGATAGATATACAACACACCTAACATACAGGTAATGTGGGTATGTTCTTAACTGACCAATTCTACTGGGAAAACTACCGTAGTCTACACTTACTTATGATAGATATACAACACACCTAACATACAGGTAATGTGGTTATGTTCTTAACTGACCAATTCTACTAGGAAAACTACCGTAGTCTACACTTACTTGTGATAGATATACAACACACCTAACATACAGGTAATGTGGGTATGTTCTTAACTGAACAATTCTACTGGGAAAACTACCGTAGTCTACACTTACTTATGATAGATATACAACACACCTAACATACAGGTAATGTGGGTATGTTCTTAACTGACCAATTCTACTGGGAAAACTACCGTAGTCTACACTTACTTATGATAGATATACAACACACCTAACATACAGGTAATGTGGGTATGTTCTTAACTGACCAATTCTACTGGGAAAACTACCGTAGTCTACACTTACTTATGATAGATATACAACACACCTAACATACAGGTAATGTGGGTATGTTCTTAACTGACCAATTCTACTGGGAAAACTACCGTAGTCTACACTTACTTATGATAGATATACAACACACCTAACATACAGGTAATGTGGGTATGATCTTAACTGTCCAATTCTACTGGGAAAACTACCGTAGTCTACACTTACTTATGATAGATATACAACACACCTAACATACAGGTAATGTGGCTATGTTCTTAACTGACCAATTCTACTGGGAAAACTAGCGTAGTCTACACTTACTTATGATAGATATACAACACATCTAACATACAGGTAATGTGGGTATGTTCTTAACTGAACAATTCTACTGGGAAAACTACCGTAGTCTACACTTACTTATGATAGATATACAACACACCTAACATACAGGTAATGTGGGTATGTTCTTAACTGACCAATTCTACTGGGAAAACTACCGTAGTCTACACTTACTAATGATAGATATACAACACACCTAACATACAGGTAATGTGGGTATGTTCTTAACTGACCAATTCTACTGGGAAAACTACCGTAGTCTACACTTACTTATGATAGATATACAACACACCTAACATACAGGTAATGTGGTTATGTTCTTAACTGACCAATTCTACTAGGAAAACTACCGTAGTCTACACTTACTTGTGATAGATATACAACACACCTAACATACAGGTAATGTGGGTATGTTCTTAACTGACCAATTCTACTGGGAAAACTACCGTAGTCTACACTTACTTATGATAGACATACAACACACCTAACATACAGGTAATGTGGGTATGTTCATAACTTTACCAATTCTACTGGGAAAACTACCGTAGTCTACACTTACTTATGATAGATATACGACACATCTAACATACAGGTAATGTGGGTATGTTCTTAACTGACCAATTCTACTGGGAAAACTACCGTAGTCTACACTTACTTATGATAGATATACAACACATCTAACATACAGGTAATGTGAGTATGTTCTTAACTGACCAATTGTACTGGGAAAACTACCGTAGTCTACACTTACTTATGATAGATATACAACACACCTAACATACAGGTAATGTGGGTATGTTCTTAACTGTCCAATTCTACTGGGAAAACTACCGTAGTCTACACTTACTTGTGATAGATATACAACACACCTAACATACAGGTAATGTGGGTATGATCTTAACTGTCCAATTCTACTGGGAAAACTAGCGTAGTCTTCACTTACTTATGATAGATATACAACACACCTAACATACAGGTAATGTGGGTATGTTCTTAACTGAACAATTCTACTGGGAAAACTACCGTAGTCTACACTTACTTATGATAGATATACAACACACCTAACATACAGGTAATGTGGGTATGTTCTTAACTGAACAATTCTACTGGGAAAACTACCGTAGTCTACACTTACGTATGATAGATATACAACACACCTAACATACAGGTAATGTGGGTATGTTCTTAACTGACCAATTCTACTGGGAAAACTACCGTAGTCTACACTTACTTATGATAGATATACAACACACCTAACATACAGGTAATATGAGTGGGTTCTTAACTGACCAATTCTACTGGGAAAACTACCGTAGTCTACACTTACTTATGATAGACATACAACACACCTAACATACAGGTAATGTGGGTATGTTCTTAACTGACCAATTCTACTAGGAAAACTACCGTAGTCTACACTTACTTATGATAGATATACAACACACCTAACATACAGGTAATGTGCTATGTTCTTAACTGACCAATTCTACTAGGAAAACTACCGTAGTCTACACTTACTTATGATAGATATACAACACACCTAACATACAGGTATTGTGGGTATGTTCTTAACTGACCAATTCTACTAGGAAAACTACCGTAGTCTACACTTACTTATGATAGATATACAACACACCTAACATACAGGTAATGTGGGTATGTTCTTAACTGTCCAATTTTACTGGGAAAACTACCGTAGTCTACACTTACTTATGATAGATATACAACGCACCTAACATACAGGTAATGTGGGTATGTTCTTAACTGACCAATTCTACTGGGAAAACTACCGTAGTCTACACTTACTTATGATAGATATACAACACACCGAACATACAGGTAATGTGGGTATGTTCTTAACTGACCAATTGTACTGGGAAAACTACCGTAGTCTACACTTACTTATGATAGATATACAACACACCTAACATACAGGTAATGTGGGTATGTTCTTAACTGTCCAATTCTACTGGGAAAACTACCGTAGTCTACACTTACTTGTGATAGATATACAACACACCTAACATACAGGTAATGTGGGTATGATCTTAACTGTCCAATTCTACTAAGAAAACTAGCGTAGTCTTCACTTATGATAGATATACAACACACCTAACATACAGGTAATGTGGGTATGTTCTTAACTGAACAATTCTACTGGGAAAACTAGCGTAGTCTACACTTACTTATGATAGATATACAACACACCTAACATACAGGTAATGTGGGTATGTTCTTAACTGACCAATTCTACTGGGAAAACTACCGTAGTCTACACTTACTTATGATAGATATACAACACACCTAACATACAGGTAATGTGGCTATGTTCTTAACCGTCCAATTCTACTGGGAAAACTACCGTAGTCTACACTTACTTATGATAGATATACAACACACCTAACATACAGGTAATGTGGGTATGATCTTAACTGTCCAATTCTACTGGGAAAACTACCGTAGTCTACACTTACTTATGATAGATATACAACACACCTAACATACAGGTAATGTGGCTATGTTCTTAACTGTCCAATTCTACTGGGAAAACTAGCGTAGTCTTCACTTACTTATGATAGATATACAACACACCTAACATACAGGTAATGTGGGTATGTTCTTAACTGACCAATTCTACTGGGAAAACTAGCGTAGTCTTCACTTACTTATGATAGATATACAACACACCTAACATACAGGTAATGTGGGTATGTTCTTAACTGACCAATTCTACTGTGGAAAACTAGCGTAGTCTTCACTTACTTATGATAGATATACAACACACCTATCATACAGGTAATGTGGGTATGTTCTTAACTGACCAATTCTACTGGGAAAACTAGCGTAGTCTTCACTTACTTATGATAGATATACAACACACCTAACATACAGGTAATGTGGGTATGTTCTTAACTGACCAATTCTACTGGGAAAACTAGCGTAGTCTTCACTTACTTATGATAGATATACAACACACCTATCATACAGGTAATGTGGGTATGTTCTTAACTGACCAATTCTACTGGGAAAACTACCGTAATCTACACTTACTTATGATAGATATACAACACAGCTAACATACAGGTAATGTGGTTATGTTCTTAACTGACCAATTCTACTTGGAAAACTACCGTAGTCTACACTTACTTGTGATAGATATACAACACACCTAACATATAGGTAATGTGGGTATGTTCTTAACTGAACAATTCTACTGGGAAAACTACCGTAGTCTACACTTACTTATGATAGATATACAACACACCCAACATACAGGTAATGTGGGTATGATCTTAACTGTCCAATTCTACTGAGAAAACTACCGTAGTCTACACTTACTTATGATAGATGTACAACACACCTAACATACAGGTAATGCGGGTATGTTCTTAACTGACCAATTCTACTGGGAAAACTACCGTAGTCTACACTTACTTATGATAGATATACAACACACCTAACATACAGGTAATGTGGGTATTTACTTAACTGAACAATTCTACTGGGAAAACTACCGTAGTCTACACTTACTTATGATAGATATACAACACACCTAACATACAGGTAATGTGGGTATGTTCTTAACTGACCAATTCTACTGGGAAAACTACCGTAGTCTACACTTACTTATGATAGATATACAACACACCTAACATACAGGTAATGTGGTTATGTTCTTAACTGACCATTTCTACTAGGAAAACTACCGTAGTCTACACTTACTTATGATAGATGTACAACACACCTAACATACAGGTAATGTGGGTATGTTCTTAACTGACCAATTCTACTGGGAAAACTACCGTAGTCTACACTTACTTATGATAGATATACAACACACCTAACATACAGGTAATGTGGGTATGTTCTTAACTGACCAATTCTACTGGGAAAACTACCGTAGTCTACACTTACTTATGATAGATATACAACACACCTAACATACAGGTAATGTGGGTATGTTCTTAACTGACCAATTCTACTGGGAAAACTACCGTAGTCTACACTTACTTATGATAGATATACAACACACCTAACATACAGGTAATGTGGGTATGATCTTAACTGTCCAATTCTACTGGGAAAACTACCGTAGTCTACACTTACTTATGATAGATATACAACACACCTAACATACAGGTAATGTGGCTATGTTCTTAACTGACCAATTCTACTGGGAAAACTAGCGTAGTCTTCACTTACTTATGATAGATATACAACACACCTATCATACAGGTAATGTGGGTATGTTCTTAACTGAACAATTCTACTGGGAAAACTACCGTAGTCTACACTTACTTATGATAGATATACAACACACCTAACATACAGGTAATGTGGGTATGTTCTTAACTGACCAATTCTACTGGGAAAACTACCGTAGTCTACACTTACTAATGATAGATATACAACACACCTAACATACAGGTAATGTGGGTATGTTCTTAACTGAACAATTCTACTGGGAAAACTACCGTAGTGTACACTTACTTATGATAGATATACAACACACCGAACATACAGGTAATGTGGGTATGTTCTTAACTGACCAATTGTACTGGGAAAACTACCGTAGTCTACACTTACTTATGATAGATATACAACACACCTAACATACAGGTAATGTGGGTATGTTCTTAACTGAACAATTCTACTGGGAAAACTACCGTAGTCTACACTTACTTATGATAGATATACAACACACCTAACATACAGGTAATGTGGGTATGTTCTTAACTGAACAATTCTACTGGGAAAACTACCGTAGTCTACACTTACTTATGATAGATATACAACACACCTAACATACAGGTAATGTGGGTATGTTCTTAACTGAACAATTCTACTGGGAAAACTACCGTAGTCTACACTTACTTATGATAGATATACAACACACCTAACATACAGGTAATGTGGGTATGTTCTTAACTGATCAATTCTACTGGGAAAACTACCGTAGTCTACACTTACTTATGATAGATATACAACACACCTAACATACAGGTAATGTGGGTATGTTCTTAACTGAACAATTCTACTGGGAAAACTACCGTAGTCTACACTTACTTATGATAGATATACAACACACCTAACATACAGGTAATGTGGGTATGTTCTTAACTGAACAATTCTACTGGGAAAACTACCGTAGTCTACACTTACGTATGATAGATATACAACACACCTAACATACAGGTAATGTGGGTATGTTCTTAACTGACCAATTCTACTGGGAAAACTACCGTAGTCTACACTTACTTATGATAGATATACAACACACCTAACATACAGGTAATGTGGGTATGTTCTTAACTGACCAATTCTACTGGGAAAACTACCGTAGTCTACACTTACTTATGATAGATATACAACACACCTAACATACAGGTAATGTGGGTATGTTCTTAACTGACCAATTCTACTGGGAAAACTACCGTAGTCTACACTTACTTATGATAGATATACAACACACCTAACATACAGGTAATGTGGGTATGTTCTTAACTGTACAATTCTACTGGGAAAACTACCGTAGTCTACACTTACTTATGATAGATATACAACACACCTAACATACAGGTAATGTGGGTATGTTCTTAACTGACCAATTCTACTGGGAAAACTACCGTAGTCTACACTTACTTATGATAGATATACCACACACCTAACATACAGGTAATGTGGGTATGTTCTTAACTGACCAAGTCTACTGGGAAAACTACCGTAGTCTACACTTACTTATGATAGATATACAACACACCTAACATACAGGTAATGTGGGTATGATCTTAACTAACCAATTCTACTGGGAAAACTACCGTAGTCTACACTTACTTATGATAGATATACAACGCATCTAACATACAGGTAATGTGGTTATGTTCTTAACTAACCAATTCTACTGGGAAAACTACCGTAGTCTACACTTACTTATGATAGATATACAACGCATCTAACATACAGGTAATGTGGTTATGTTCTTAACTGACCAATTCTATAATGCTATTATACATTTACATGAATTTCTCTGCTCGTTCTTCGTTTACGTAGCAGATTCACATGTTGTGCTCTGCTCCCTCTTGTACAAAAAGTCACACATCTTTCTATATGATTCAAAAGGAAATGCAAGTTATTATATTCCTACGGTTCTCTGTATTCACTTTGCTTTTAGGTAATAGTTTCACATGTGTTTGTCTACTCACTCAATATACAACTTTCTATGTTTGAAATAGAAATGGAACATTCATACTATTACTTTTCTTTCCCATAACATTCACATTTCTTTCTTTAGTCATTCCGATGCCTTTATAAAAGTGATTTTTGATTCAGGGGGTCTCAAAACGTGTATTTTCTGTTAGATGTCGGTGTATGACATTTCCTCTACACTATATTATTTTTGAGTGAATGATGAGAGAGAAACTGTGCCCAACATAACAACAACAAGTCCGTTATGTTGGTACAGTGCAACATTACATTAACATGTTTGTTTTGGCCTTAAAGCAAACATCATGAAATGGTAGAGGCGACGGCAGGATGCTCCATTAAAACATCTTAATTGGAATGTCCTGTGCGGCAAGACGAGTAGGGTGCGGGTCGACCGCGACATATTCCATATTTCTGTTGTTATGTTGGCAATTCAGGTCATTTCCCATACTCGCGCAACTTCCCGTTTCCAATGTATGTGTTGTTTCGTTGGCATTTAAGTTTAATGTCTTTCAACGATGCGATTCGAAAATTTTGAAGAAAATTCCTCCACCCTAAAGTACCCTTATATTGAAATTGTTTGGGAAGTTTTGATTTTCTCAAAAATAGCTCTAATAATTTTGATTAAAATGTCATAGGTTTAAGATATATTTATGACAAATGAAATGTATATTTTGAATTTTCTGGCTATAGCCTATGTAGTCCTGTTTACTCTTGAAGACTTTTGCATAACTGGTAAACCGTAAGAGATACACCAAATCTTACTATATAAAATTGTATAATACCGTAACTTTTATTACTTCTCAACAATTTGATCTATTCACATTTAACTTTTGGCTCACTCAGCACCAATTCACCAAATTACACCCTTAACTCTTTTTGTTACTCAAAACTTACCTTTTATGCTCTGTTACTTTTTCGGCTTCTTGGCAAGGATCAACCAAGGAATGTTTAATCGATAGCAAACTATAGCAATGCGATATTAGACTTTCCGGTATTTTGTTCCGCGATAGGTTTCTAGGACGTTTTTGTTTCAGCTTAGCATTAATATTGCACTGAAAGTGCGTGCTTATTGAGCAAAAGGAATTAAAAGGGTGCAAATGTGAAAGGTGCAGTATTGAATTGCAACCCGTTGTTCTATAACAATCCGTTTAACCTACACATTTAATATATTATTATTATTATTATTATTATTATTATTATTATTATTATTATTATTATTATTATTATTATTATTATTATTATTATTATTATTATTATTATTATTATTATTATTATTATTATTATTATTATTATTATTATTATTATTATTATTATTATTATTATTATTATTATTATTATTATTATTATTATTATTATTATTATTATTATTATTATTATTATTATTATTATTATTATTATTATTATTATTATTATTATTATTATTATTATTATTTATTATTATTATTTATTATTTATTATTTATTAAGGTACGCTTTTAAAGTGTAATTAAACAATATACACAGCAGAAATTTTGGTATAGAGCCAACAGCCATAGTATCCATTATAAAAGCAAAGGACATAGATGACAAAAGTAGATAAATAAGCGGTTTTCTGCATAAAACTTCTAATCCACAAGAGAAAGGAAATTCACAGTGTTAGCGATGTTTTCATTTTTTATTATTTCACAATGATATTTTAGTTTATTCACACAATCCATCACTTTTACGTTCTCTACTAGTAAGTAGAAGTATTATATTCCATCCAATAATTCGATGTCGATATTTCACCGGAAATATATGTTGCGAGACCCCCTGAAACAAAAAAGCATTTTTAGAAAAAGGTCCACGTGTGTGTGTCTGTGTGTCTGTGGACAGCATAACTCAAAAACGAAATGTCGGTCAAAAACCAAAGTTGGTATTTAAGTTTAATGTATTTTAAGCGTGGGAAGATTTTGAAAAAATATAGCCCCACCCTAAACTCTCCTTTACATGGAACATTTTTCAAAAAAAATGATTTTCTTAAAAATTGCTTAAACGATTTTGATTAAAATGCCATTTTTTGGAGAAATTTTATGACAAATGAAATGTATATTTTGAATTTTCTGGTTATAGCCTATGTAGTCCTGTTTACTCTGGATGACTTGAATAACTCATAAACCGTAAGAGATAGACAAAATCTTACCATACAAAAATGTAGATCTTGCTAAAACACAATTTATGTACGAAGAATTGTTTTTGTAGATGAACCATTTCGGAGATATTGCTTGTTTTTTGGAGAAGTTATACTTCCGTTAAATGGAACATCGCTATTCATTTTTTGAACAGGACAATGTGTGTCGAATCGCTAGTATACAGTATTTTATTAGAAATCAGTAGTGTGCCGTCAGTGTTAGATGAAGCTGTGTTAGGAAACACAGTGTAGAAATGACAACAAGGGGCCTGGGATTTCCTGCGAGAATGTTTTCTGTGAACAACAGATGCAAAGTTCACTACCAACTGTCACTCGTAAAGATAAACTGGTATGCGACCTCAGGATTGCAGTAAATTAGCGTTAACATACGTTCCGAGCTCTATGAATACAAACATAGCATTGCGGTCATGCAAGCACTGCGCTCCTTATGCAAATATCACCGCGCTCTTGTTAATATATTTATTTGCACCATTTATCATAACAAGTCTGACGATATCAGACCGTCGAAACATATATACCTCAATCATTACTTAAATAAGGTATTAATTTAAATGCTATAACGCAAAGATTTGACCCGAAAATGTTAAATTATATGAAAAAATTACCTAAAAACATTCTAACAAAGTGCCAGTTCGAGAGCTCCCACCTCTGACACCAGCCACACTTTCTCTGTCTCTCATACACTAACTCCGACAGTACAATCACTCGACGCTCATTGCTTTGGTATGATGCTTTCGACGCGGCCACACGCGCGCGCACACACACACACACACAGAGAGAGAGAGAGAGAGAGAGAGAGAAACTGACTGACCCCCAACTCTCGTTGCCTCACCTCCTTATGTAGCGAGGATGACATAACACAGACCTCTCTTGAACTTCATCTTTTTGGAAGTACTACAAATACAGCGGTCGCCGGATACTTGTCGAATAATCTCGAAAACCCTTTGCAATGCCGTGCTCAGTCATATGTTCACAAGAGTCGCGCCAAACAGCCTGGCCTTGAGCGCCTTTGATGTGCACCGTCACACTCGGCCGGCGTCACACTATATCCAGCCTAATTCCACTCACTCAGTACTCTGATTTCTACCTTGTATATTTTGTTGTTTCTAGTATTTTTATTTTTTGAGTGAAATTTATATCTGGCTATTGCCATGAGTCTGTTAAGGGCGCTGATGACCTAGAAGTTGAGCGCCCTTAAACCAAATCCAATCCAATCCAATCACTCAGTACTGCCAACTGAGTAAAAGGTTACCTATATTAGAATTACATGATTTCAACCTTCTCTTCTTATAACAGAAACACACACTCAAATTAATCTCGCTTTATTTTTAAAATTCATAAATAACATTTTTTCTATAAAAAAACATTTATAATTAAAACACTTCTTAAAACACAGTTGTCAAATTGAAACGGTGTGCTATTTGGATTGTTAAGCAATTGTTATGTGTAATAAACTGTTTTTAAGCGATTTATAGGTTACAGTTGGCGGAACTGACTGAACAAAAAGTGACTAAGTGATAATTGCTATATGATAATTTAACGGATCTATGTATGGACGTAAATTGTTTGTTTTAGCAAGATCTACATTTTGTGTACAGTAAGATTTGGTCTATCTCTTATGCAAAAGTCATCCAGAATAAATAGAGTTTCATAGGCTATAGTCAGAAAATTCAAGATATGCATATCGTTTGTGATACAGATATCTTAAACATATGTCATTTTAAGCAAAATCGTTAGAAGCATTTTCAAGAAAATCAAAATTTTCGAAAAATTTTCCAGGCAAAGGGTAGTTTAGGGTGGAGCTATTTTCTTCAAAATCTTTGTGTCACATCCCTGAAAGACGTTAAACTTTGGTTTTTGACCGACTTTTCGTTTTCAGTTATGCTTTCCACAGTCTGATAGACACAGAAAAACATTTTTTGGATTCAGGGGGTCTCAAAACATATATTTCCGGTGAAATCTCCACACCGAATTTTTGTTTGGAATACAATACTTCATCTACTTACCAGTAGACATAGTAAAAATGACAAAAAATGGGGGAAAGTGGGGAAAGTAAAAATGTCAGAGCCTGCATCAATAAACCGCATGAGAAATGAATTAAGTACTTTCCAAATTTAATTAAAAGTGAGTCAATGGCTATGTTATATAATTTAAGTGAATTGCCACTGACAAATGGAAATAAGTTCACGAGTATTGAAGCAGCGACTCTCAGAGGAATGCCTACCGGCGGACGCCAAGGTCGTAAATTCGCCGCCGCGGAAGTCGCGTGAGTAATGAACACAGTAGGGCGTCTCCTGCGACGTCATTACCTGGGGGAGGGGCGGGGGCTAACAGTCCTGCCAACTTCACGGCAATGAAATGAGGAAGCAAATTTCACATTGTTTTTATTGCACTGCCTCTGCCACAAGTTTCCTAACCTTCTGTTTGCATTTATGGTTGAGGAACTTCACCAAGGTAGCCGCTCCGGAATATTAATACACCAACTTGTGCTTTACGTAAATCTAAAACACGTAGGGACGTAATATTTACGTTCTTTCCGAATCACTGATCTGGAATGGGAAGGTTTCAAGGACTTACGTGTCTACTTAATCCATGTGGAAGTTACAAGGCAAAATCACATGCATAAAATAGTAATCAATTCTTGTTCTGAAGTTTTGGAAAGAAATGCTACGATCAGTATGTTCAAAAAGCAAAACTATGATTGCCATAAATCATAAGAAACATTGATGTGTTGCACTCACATGACTTTCTCTACTCTTGTACTAACCATTCTCACAAACTCTTATTCCTATATCTTCTTCGTGTTAGTTGAGATAAACATTTGTACAAATTATCTTATTGCTTATTTCCTTGTAGGTACAAGGGGAATATTAGAATACAGTAGGACTTGAGCGTTAGTCAAATATTTTAAAGCTTTAAAACTCCGTTCTCTTTGCACAGCTAACATATAAAAAATGAATAACGTTGTTCCTATAACTTCTCCAAAACTCACAAGAATAACAAGAATATCACCGAAATGGCTAACTCTACAACAAATTTTATTCAGACATAAATTGTGTATTTTAGCAGATCGACATATTTTGTAGAGTAAGATTTTTTTCTATCTCTTCCGGTTTACGATTATTCAAAAGTCATCCAGAGTAAACAGGATACATGGACTGTAGTCAGAAAATTCAAAATACACATTTTATTTGTCTTAGAAGTATCTTAAATAGATGGCATTTTAATCAAAATCGTTAGAGCCATTTTTAAGAAAATTAGTTTTCGAATAATCTCTGACTGAGAGACCGACACGCGCGTGTGGACATTTTTCTAAAAATGCTTTTTTTTTTTTTTTTTTTTTTTTTTGTGGGGGGGGCTTCAAAATATATACTTCCGGTGAAATCACGACGTAGTATAGAAAGTAAAAAGGAATTAAGCTACTTTATCTCTTATGTCCATCCTTTTGACAACGTTTCAATACAAAGAAACACCTCTTGGGTCTATTTTGTAACTTGTAGGCAAATTACCTATATCCAAGTTTCATACCCGTTTCCTAGGACGTGGCATGGAATGTTCTGTGAACTTGGTTTTTTTATGTTGGTGTGTGTTGACAAATGTAAAAGCGTAAACTTCCTCTACAGCTAATGTACCTACCCTCTCTGCTGCATTAGTGTAAAAGGATTACTTGCTTTCCGCTAAAATGTTTTAATAATGCACCACGCGACACATTCACCAACCAGAGAACTGATCTGAAAACCTCTAACCCGCAAAGAAATGTTCAGTCAGCTATTCTTACTTTCTCTACTAAGTATAGTAAAGTAGGAGAAGTGTTGTACTAGATCCAAAAATTTGATGTCGAGATTTCACCGGAAATACATGTTTTGAGGCCCCCTGAATCCAAATGCATTTTTAGAAAAATGTCGGTGTGTGTCTATCAAAAACGAAAAGTCGACTAAAAACCAAAGTTAGTATTTAAGTTTAATGTATTTCAAGGATGCGACACGAAGATTTTGAAGAAAATAGCCCCACCCTAAACTACTCTTTACATGGAAAATTTTTCGAAAATTTTTATTTTCTTGAAAATAGCTCTAACGATTTTGATTAAAATGTCATATGTTTGAGATATTTTTATGACAAAGTAAATGTATATCTTGAATTTTCTGGCTATAGCCCCTGTAGTCGTATTTACTTTGGACGACTTTTGCATAACTGGTAAACCGTTAGAGATAGACCAAATTATACTATACAAAAAATGTAGATCTTGCTAAAATACACAATTTATGTCTCAATAAATTTTCTTGTAGGGTGAACCATTTCGGAGATATTCCTTGTTATGTGTGTGAGTTTCGGAAATCTTAGAACTTTCGTGAAATGGGTCATCGTTGTTCATTTTTTTATATGTTACGTGTGCAAAGAGAACGGAATCTTTAAAAGATTTGACTATCGCTGAAAGCTTACTGTATTCTAATATTTCCCTTGTACCTAAAAGGAAATAAGCAATAAGATAATTTGTGCAAATGTTTATCTCAACTAATATGAAGAGTTTGTAAGAATGGTTTGTACAGGAGTAGAGAAAGTCATGTGAGTGCAACACATCAGATTTGTTTGTAGGGATGTAAATAACTAATTGAACTGTGCACAGGAATCTAGGACAGTTAATAGCGGCATGTTTGACGCCTTCCCTAGAGAGAGAGGCAGTACACGCTTTGTCACGTGATCGATCTGGTCCGCAGCCGCAAGGGAAGACGAAAATAAGAAATAATGTCTGGTCCCCCGTGCTAGAGAGAGAGAGTGCGGCAATTTCTGCGACACCTGCGTGTGACACGTAGTGATATTGCGGGCCAATCAGAGTGGACGGACGGAGCCTACGGTCTCTCTCTCTCTCTCACACACACACACAGACACACAGATGAAAACTTTCACAGCAAGAAAAACTAGAAGAAAACGCTGAAATGAAAGTAGAAGAAGGAAATGAAACTTCTGAGTCAGGCGGAACACTACGAACGCACTGCAACAATTTCTACTTGAAAAAATGTTACTCTAAGCTTAGCGTTCAAGCTAAAGCAATATTTTTTACATTAAAGAACGAGACCAAGAGATAAAAAATGAATAACCACATCCCATTTGAGAACGTCTAAAAGTATTGCAAAATTCTAAGAAACAACAAGGAATATCTACGAAAAAATTTACTTTAAAATACATTTGACATAACTTGTATTTTAATATCTACAATTTCAGTGCCCAGATTTCACCGAAAATATGTTTTGAACCCCTTGAATCCAGAAAAAGCATTTTTAGAAAAAGGTCCACGTGTGTGTGTTTGTGTGTGTGTGTGTGTGTGTGTGTGTGTGTGTGTGTGTGTGTGTGTGTGTGTGTGTGTGTGTGTGTGTGTGTGTGTGTGTGGACACCATAATTCAAAAACGCAAAGTCGGTTAAAAACCAAAGTTTGTATCTAAATTTAACATCTTTCAAGAATGCGACACGAAGATTTTGAAGAAAACTGCTCCATCCTAAACTACCCTTTACATGGAAAATTTTTCGAAAATTTAGGTTTTCTGGAAAATGGCTCTAACGACTTTGATTAAATGAAAAATGTGTAAGATATTCTTATAACAAATGAAATGTATATCTTAAATTTTCTGGCTATAGTCTATGTAGTCCTGTTTACTCTGGATGACTTTTGAATAACTGATAAACCATAAGAGATAGACCAAATCTTAATACTTATATAAAAAATATAGGTCTTGTTAAAACACAATTTATGGCTAAGTAATTTTTTTGTTGAATGAACTATTTCGGGGATGTTCCTTGTTTCTGGTGTAAGTTTAGGAGAAATTTTATTTCCCTTATACTTTCAAGGAAATGAACAATAAGGTAATTTGTGCAAATGTTTATCTTAATTAACACGATAAACTATAGGAATAAGAGTTTGTAAGAATGGTTAATAGAGAAAGAGAGAAAGTTATGTGAGTGCAACACATCAGGTTTATTGTATAGTAAGATTTGATCTATCTCTTACGGCTTGGAGTTATATAAATGTCATCCAGAGTAAGCAGGACTACGTGGGCTATAGCCAGAAAATTGAACACTTCGTTTGTCATACAAATATGTCATACATATGGCATTTTAATCAAAATCCTTAGAACCAATTTTGAGAAAATCAAAACTTTCCAATAATTTTCCATGTTAAGGGTAGTTTAGGGTGAAGGAATTTCCTTCAAAATCTTCCTATCGCATGCTTAAAAGAGATTAAACTTAAATCCAACGTTGGTGTTTAACCGAATTTTCGTTATGCTGGTTCAGACACACAAAATGCTTCTTTCATTCAGGGAGCCTCCAAATATACATTTCCGGTGAAGCCTCGACATCGAATTTACTAGTAACTAGTAGACAATGAACATGACGGAGAAGCAAGGAAATGAGAGAGAGAGAGACAGACAGAGAGAGAGAGAGAGCAGGCTGTAACACTTCTCTGCTTGAAATAATGTTATCCTAAGGTTGGCGTTCAAACTAAGGCAATATTTCTTACATTAAACACGGAGAAACAGCGGAGATTTAATTTTCACTCCCGAGTTAATGCACACAGTACTCTCTCCTTCTGTAAACTTCTACGTTTTTAAATCTGTAGTTAAAATGTATATTTGGACCATTTACATATTCCACTTCTTCTGTATCGTTCATAAATGAAATTCACATGGAAAAGTAAATACAAGTTTAGCAGAAATGGCGAATAAAAATGTAGACTCTATCTTTAGTACTATTAAAAAAAATCTTCTGTTACACTCACATGACTTTCTCTACTCTTGTACTAACCATTCTTACAAACTCTTATTCCTATATCTTCTTCATGTTAGTTGAGATAAACATTTGTACAAATTATGTTATTGCTTATTTCCTTATCGGTACAAGGGGTATATGGGAATACAGTAGGCTTTGATAGTGTAATCTTTTAATAGTTTCAAAATCTAATCTCTTTGCGCGTCCAAATTTTCCAAAACTCACACAAATGACAAGGAATATCTCCGAAATGACTCACTCTACAAAAACGTATTTGGACATAAAGTTATACAAAAGTCATCCATAGTAAACAGGCCTACATAGGCTATAGCCAGAAAATTCAAAACATACATTTAATTTGCCATAGGCATATCTCAAACATGTGCGATTTGAACCCAAAACTTTAGGTCTATTTTCGAGAGAATTAAAAGTTTTGGAAAATTTTCCATATCAAACATAATAAACATAAACTTAAACATCAACTTTGGTTTTTAACCGAGTCTTTTTTATTCTATTCACAGCCACCCAAATATTCCATTTCAAGATTTCACGTAAGTATATGTTTTGAGGCCCCCTGAATAAAAAAAGAAAAGCATTTTGAGAAAAATGTTTCAGTCTGTGGACAGCATAACTGGAAAACGAAAAGTCTGTTACAAACCAAAGTTGGTATATTTATGCTTAATGATATTCAAGGACGCGACACGAAGATTTTGAAGAAAATTCCTCCACCTTAAACTACCCTTTACATGGGAAACTTTTGGATAATTTTGATTTTCTAGAAAATGACTCCAACGATCTTGATTAAAATGCCATATTTTTAAGATATTTTTACGACAAATGAAATGTACCTACATTTTGAATTTTTTGGTTATAAACTATGTAGTCCTGTTTACTCTGGATGACTTTTGCGTAACTGGTAAACCGTAAGAGATAGACCAAATCTTACTCCACAATAAATATAGATCTTGCTAAAATACACAATTTATGTCTGCATAATTTTTTTTGTAGATTGAACTATTCTGGAGATATTCCTATTTGTGTGACTTTGAAAAACATGATTTCGTCAAATGGTACATCGTTATTCATTTTTATACCTTAGTTGTGCAAAGAGAACGGAATGTGAAAGCTTTAAAAGGTTTGACTAACGCTCAGAGCATGCTGTATTCCCATATTCCCCTTGTAGCTACAAGACAATTTGTGTAAATGTTTATGTGAACTAACATGAAGGATAGTCAGTAGTAAATTAGCTTAAGAATGGGCTTAAGAAGAACCAGAAGCCGCTCTCCAATACCCAGGTCCCATATGAAGCAAGGCTGCACTGAATTGCCCTGAGTAGCTGTCTCGCAACCTCCTCATTCACGACACACGGAGATGGATCCTGCTGTAAGGACGACAATAATTGCCCGTGACAACGTCACGACACACGCCGGCAATCTTCGATATATCTAACAATCGATAACACGATCCTTCAGCTCTACAAGAGGAACATATTCAGCTATAATGATGTCTTGCCGTTCTGCAGTAGACTCCTTCCTTCCGCACTACGTGTTTTACGTTCTCCTTAGCAATGCCCTAAGTAACGAGGGTTCGACTCCCATATTGGCGACCGAAGTCTGAGGTGTGAGAGGAGGTAACAAAGAAACACAAGGCTATTGGGCAAGTACAACCTAAGTCTAAATGTTGTAGTGATAAATCATCAAACCACGGACAACGTCGGGTATTTCAGCTAGTAACAAAGAAACACAAGACCATTGGACAAGTACAACCTAAGTCTAAATGTTGTAGTGATAAATCATCAAACCACGGACAACGTCGGCTATTTCACCTAGTAACAAAGAAACACAAGACTATTGGACAAGTACAACCTAAGTCTAAATGTTGTAGTGATAAATCATCAAACCACGGACAACATCGGGTATTTCACCTAGTAACAAAGAAACACAAGACTATTGGACAAGTACAACCTAAGTCTAAATGTTGTAGTGATAAATCATCAAACCACGGACAACGTCGGGTATTTCACCTAGTAACAAAGAAACACAAGACTATTGGACAAGTACAACCTAAGTCTAAATGTTGTAGTGATAAATCATCAAACCACGGACAACGTCGGGTATTTCACCTAGTAACAAAGAAACACAAGACTATTGGACAAGTACAACCTAAGTCTAAATGTTGTAGTGATAAATCATCAAACCACGGACAACGTCGGGTATTTCACCTAGTAACAAAGAAACACAAGACTATTGGACAAGTACAACCTAAGTCTAAATGTTGTAGTGATAAATCATCAAACCACGGACAACGTCGGGTATTTCACCTAGTAACAAAGAAACACAAGACTATTGGACAAGTACAACCTAAGTCTAAATGTTGTAGTGATAAATCATCAAACCACGGACAACGTCGGGTATTTCACCTAGTAACAAAGAAACACAAGACTATTGGACAAGTACAACCTAAGTCTAAATGTTGTAGTGATAAATCATCAAACCACGGACAACGTCGGGTATTTCACCTAGTAACAAAGAAACACAAGACTATTGGACAAGTACAACCTAAGTCTAAATGTTGTAGTGATAAATCATCAAACCACGGACAACGTCGGGTATTTCACCTAGTAACAAAGAAACACAAGACTATTGAACAAGTACAACCTAAGTCTAAATGTTGTAGTGATAAATCATCAAACCACGGACAACGTCGGCTATTTCACCTAGTAACAAAGAAACACAAGACTATTGGACAAGTACAACCTAAGTCTAAATGTTGTAGTGATAAATCATCAAACCACGGACAACGTCGGGTATTTCACCTAGTAACAAAGAAACACAAGACTATTGGACAAGTACAACCTAAGTCTAAATGTTGTAGTGATAAATCATCAAACCACGGACAACGTCGGCTATTTCGCCTAGTAACAAAGAAACACAAGACTATTGGACAAGTACAACCTAAGTCTAAATGTTGTAGTGATAAATCATCAAACCACGGACAACGTCGGGTATTTCACCTAGTAACAAAGAAACACAAGACTATTGGACAAGTACAACCTAAGTCTAAATGTTGTAGTGATAAATCATCAAACCACGGACAACGTCGGGTATTTCAGCTAGTAACAAAGAAACACAAGACTATTGGACCAGTACAACCTAAGTCTAAATGTTGTAGTGATAAATCATCAAACCACGGACAACGTCGGGTATTTCAGCTAGTAACAAAGAATCACAAGACTATTGGACAAGTACAACCTAAGTCTAAATGTTGTAATGATAAATCATCAAACCACGGACAACGCCGGGTATTTTCACCTAGTAACAAAGAAACACAAGACTATTGGACAAGTACAACCTAAGTCTAAATGTTGTAGTGATAAATCATCAAACCACGGACAACGTCGGGTATTTCACCTAGTAACAAAGAAACACAAGACTATTGGACAAGTACAACCTAAGTCTAAATGTTGTAGTGATAAATCATCAAACCACGGACAACGTCGGGTATTTCAGCTAGTAACAAAGAAACACAAGACTATTGGACAAGTACAACCTAAGTCTAAATGTTGTAGTGATAAATCATCAAACCACGGACAACGTCGGGTATTTCACCTAGTAACAAAGAAACACAAGACTATTGGACAAGTACAACCTAAGTCTAAATGTTGTAGTGATAAATCATCAAACCACGGACAACGTCGGGTATTTCACCTAGTAACAAAGAAACACAAGACTATTGGACAAGTACAACCTAAGTCTAAATGTTGTAGTGATAAATCATCAAACCACGGACAACGTCGGGTATTTCACCTAGTAACAAAGAAACACAAGACTATTGGACAAGTACAACCTAAGTCTAAATGTTGTAGTGATAAATCATCAAACCACGGACAACGTCGGGTATTTCAGCTAGTAACAAAGAAACACAAGACTATTGGACAAGTGCAACCTAAGTCTAAATGTTGTAGTGATAAATCATCAAACCACGCACAACGTCGGGTATTTCACCTAGTAACAAAGAAACACAAGACTATTGGACAAGTACAACCTAAGTCTAAATGTTGTAGTGATAAATCATCAAACCACGGACAACGTCGGGTATTTCAGCTAGTAACAAAGTAACACAAGACTATTGGACAAGTACAACCTAAGTCTAAATGTTGTAGTGATAAATCATCAAACAACGGACAACGTCGGGTATTTCAGCTAGTAACAAAGAAACACAAGACTATTGGACAAGTGCAACCTAAGTCTAAATGTTGTAGTAATAAATCATCAAACCACGGACAACGCCGGGTATTTCAGCTAGTAACAAAGAAACACAATACCATTGGACAAGTACAACCTAAGTCTAAATGTTGTAGTGATAAATCATCAAACCACGGACAACGTCGGGTATTTCACCTAGTAACAAAGAAACACAAGACTATTGGACAAGTGCAACCTAAGTCTAAATGTTGTAGTAATAAATCATCAAACCACGGACAACGTCGGTTATTTCAGCTAGTAACAAAGAAACACAAGAGTATTGGAGAAGTACAACCTAGGTCTAAATGTTGTAGTGATAAATCATCAAACCACGGACAACGTCGGGTATTTCAGCTAGTAACAAAGAAACACAAGACTATTGGACAAGTACAACCTAAGTCTAAATGTTGTAGTGATAAATCATCAAACCACGGACAACGTCGAGTATTTCAGCTAGTAACAAAGAAACACAAGACTATTGGACAAGTACAACCTAAGTCTAAATGTTGTAGTGATAAATCATCAAACCACGGACAACGCCGGGTATTTCACCTAGTAACAAAAAAACACAAGACTATTGGACAAGTACAACCTAAGTCTAAATGTTGTAGTGATAAATCATCAAACCACGGACAACGTCGGGTATTTCAGCTAGTAACAAAAAAAAACACAAGACTATTGGACAAGTACAACCTAAGTCTAAATGTTGTAGTGATAAATCATCAAACCACGGACAACGCCGGGTATTTCACCTAGTAACAAAGAAACGCAAGACTATTGGACAAGTACAACCTAAGTCTAAATGTTGTAGTGATAAATCATCAAACCACGGACAACGTCGAGTATTTCAGCTAGTAACAAAGAAACGCAAGACTATTGGACAAGTACAACCTAAGTCTAAATGTTGTAGTGATAAATCATCAAACCACGGACAACGCCGGGTATTTCACCTAGTAACAAAGAAACACAAGACTATTGGACAAGTACAACCTAAGTCTAAATGTTGTAGTGATAAATCATCAAACCACGGACAACGCCGGGTATTTCAGCTAGTAACAAAAAAACACAAGACTATTGGACAAGTACAACCTAAGTCTAAATGTTGTAGTGATAAATCATCAAACCACGGACAACGTCGGGTATTTCACCTAGTAACAAAGAAACGCAAGACTATTGGACAAGTACAACCTAAGTCCTAATGTTGTAGTGATAAATCATCAAACCACGGACAACGTCGGGTATTTCAGCTAGTAACAAAGAAACACAAGGCTATTGGACAAGTACAACCTAAGTCTAAATGTTGTAGTGATAAATCATCAAACCACGGACAACGTTGTTGTTATGACGATGTTTTGGATGGTGTGATCTATTATCCAGTTCATACTTGTGTATTACTGGATAGTACTGTATAGCTGGTACATAAAGTAGAAAGTTAGTTTTACTACAGAGCAATGAAACGCCTAAAAACCGGCCTATTGATCATCAATGGCATCTCAAAGGGAATTTTACGTATGAAATGAAAGAGTAAAGTTTTGTTCTGTGTTTGTTTTCCTAATAAACGAGATACCAATTGCATAAACCAAATGAAGTGGAAAGAGGCACCAGCCGTGTGTTGTGTGTTCGCTTCACTGAACAGCAAAAGTACGCCACTGAAAGGCTCGAGTCTTGATTGATCCCGTTATTGCAGTTTCATCACACAACACAAATTCCAGGATAGAAGGAAGGAAGCAAGGGGCAGCGAGGAGTGAAAAAGGGTTGCGTTTAACCCTCTTCCCAAAGGACAACACATAACGACTTTTTAATACCACCTTATTACTGCATGTAAGTTGAATTTGTGGCGATACTATTAATGCACTCATTCGTGCGCAAGTTCCATCTCTAGTTCCAGGAATCGCTGCACTTTTCTCTTTTACCCTCTTCTTCTGTTGCTATTATTACCTTTTCCTCATTGTTCTTTCATAGAGGCAGACGCACACTTCCTAAGAAAATAATGGTGTAATTTTCTTACCCAGTGTAACGCTGGGTACGGCGCAGAGCAAAGAACGGTCGGGGCTAAGCTATCGTAGTTAACTCGGACAGTGTTCATGCTTGAGCATGCAGTCGCGCTCCAACACACTTGGACTGTAAGTGTTTCAAATAAACATAATTTATAAGTAATATTACTGAAAGTATCATCATTATTGTTTTATGCGGTAATATAACGTATTAGTGTTCCTTCACGTAATATTTATGGTCCCGGAAAAGAAAGGATAAGTCACTTTTGAAGCAGGGTGTAAAACATCAGAGCGAGAGTAATAAACTACAGGTCACAAGGTCATAGCTAAACTCTTGAGACACATACGGTACTTCACAAAACATGCCAGGCCGGCGAGCAAACAAAGGCGCTCAAGGTCAAGCTGCGTCGCACGACTGTTTGTGTTTATGCCACTGACAATGAGGGCGGCGCATCACAGAGGATTGTTGGAAGCTTCGAGAGGCATCCATCGATTGGCGTGTTCGTGGAAGACCAGTGCATTGGGTCGAAAGGGTGCAGTTTCAATGAGTGTGGAGTGATTGTATCATCATAGTGCATGAGAGTCAGAGAAAGCGAAGATAACAGTGAAAGGAGTGAGTCTAGGTTACGAGAAGAAAACGGTTGTGCGTCGTAATATCACAAAATACTGTAGACTGTGTTAAAACAGAGCTGTATTATTGTGGATTCAGTTACAAGAAAATAAAGTAAGAAAAACGTAACTGGTATGGAATTTTTTTCCAGTGGTGTCAGAAGTGGGATTTTTCAAATTGTCTGTTGTTACAATAATTGTATTAAAGTTGTTGCAACCATTTCTGAAAGTATCACACTTTTTAAGAAAATTTCCATGTAAAGGGTTCTCATGAATATTGGCGTTTTTTTTAAATCTTCATGTAGCTTCCTAAACTTAAATGCCACGTTTGGTATCTAACCTATATTTTATTCTGAGTTATGATATTCACAGACGTTTTAAAAATCCTTTTTAACTCAGGGTGTCTCTAAACATGTATTTCAAAGGAAGTCTTCGTATATTATTTTTGGATACAATACAGTGTTTGCTCTACTGCCTTACTTACAGTAAACATGCATAATTATAGAGAACGTAAAAATACACTATGTTTCCATGGGGAATTGGAATAGATTTGAGTCCAATCGCACTCTGAATCCGATCCGCGTTTCCCTGTAGAACTCACTCCGTATGGACACCGATTTGGACTGGCAAGGCTCCGGCACCAATAGCTCAAGCTTCTATGTTGGCGGACCTGTAAGACAATGTTTTATTACGCCACTTTCACTAAGAAAACAAAACGAGAGCGTTCAGCGTGTGACAAGTACAGTACAAGTTAACATTTTAGGCGGTTTCAAATCTATTTGAATCCGGTAGTTGTCTCTATGTAACAAAATATCGACCCCGTCCCACTTTTAAAAGAATCGAATCCAAGGATGCATTTCGATCTGAATCCGTATTTGCATGCAATATTCAATCCGGAATGAGATCTCAAATCGATATGAAGCGTACTGCTGGTATGGTATACATTTTTGGTTCTGATTTGCATTAAACTTTATAAAAGACCTTAGTTGGCACCAAAATGGTCCATTTTCGATACTCGATCGCTTTAAAGGAAGTTTCTTGAATTCACTTGATTCATTTAGACGTGTGTTTTGTTCCTCTGAATGCGACTATTTGCTCGGAACGAAAAACCTGGCTACTTAATATGCAGGAGAGTCGTCACCAAGCCTTATGAATTTCTTTTCACGTAGTCTGGCGCTTGTGGATATATTTGCGTTGAAAAACCGCATAGTAAGGAAAAGTTTCCATTCAGGTGTTACACTCACATGACTTTCTCTACTCTTGCACTAACTGTTCTTACAAACTCTCATTCCTATATATGTTAATAGAGATAAACATTTGTATAAATTATCTTATTGATAATTTTCTTGTAGGTACAAGAGGAACGTGAGAATAGCTGGTCTATACGTGAAGAGTTCAGAATTTCCGTTCTTTTTGCATGGACAAAAGACAAAATATGAATAACGACCTCCCATTTGAGAAAATGTTAAGTGTTGGCAACATCAATCGTATAAACACAAAAAGCTCAATTTTACATTAATTGCATCCCTCAACGATATCTACATTTTTGTGCAGCAATAATTATTTGGTCTCTCTCTTGCGGGTTTGTCTTATGAAGATCTTAAACTTATGGCAATGCAACAAAACGACAAATTCTACGAATCCCACCTCAGACACCAGCATGACAAAATGGCAAAATCAATCCAGCTACTTTCGTGTCACTTTATTTTCCTTCCAAAATGTTGTCATTCACAACTCACAACCGTTTTTATCTCGTAACCTTGACTGAGTCCTTTCAATGTTTTTCTTCACTTTCTCTGTCTCTCCTACACTAACTCCGATGATACAATCTACTCGTTAAAACTTCTTCACTTTGACCGACGTATCTTTCACAACACACAGCTGTCTCACGCTCACTAACACACTCACCAACTCATTCCTGTAACTGTTTCCTCTGCTGTTTCCTCGCCTCCTTATATGGACGACGTAACATGGACCTTTGTCGACTTTCACAAGCACGCCGGCCGCCAGATGCCTCTCGAAGGTTCCAGAAATATTTTATTAAGCGCTGCTGTCGTTAGTCACGCATACACAGCCCGCGAGGCAGCCTGACCTTGAGCGACCTTGTTTGCCTGATATGTGCTGTGAAGTAGCTTAGCCCTACCATCCTTTGTTATGCACCGCGTTTGGCGTCACAAGATTTGAATCAAAATCATTAGCTATTTTTTAAAATTTACTAAAAGTTTTCCATGTAAAGGATAGTTTAGGGTGGAGGAATTTTTATCAAAAGCGTCGTGTGGCATTTTTGAAAGATATTAAATAGTAACATTGGTTTTTAACTAACTTTTCGCTTTTGACTTATGCTGTTCTAAGAGGCATTTTTTGTCTAAAAATGCTGGTTTTTGATCCAGGGAATGGTAAAACATGTATCACTCTCTAAATTTCGGTATTGAATTCTCTTGCAGAATACAATGTTACTGTAAGTAGGTTACAGACGACGTTGGGTAATAAAATGAACATGGTCGAGGGAAGAGTTTATAAAGCGAGATAGGAAGCCAAGGAAGTGCAGCCTGAGGCTTAATCAGGGCCTATGCTACACCAAAATAATGTACGGCTGACACAAACCGTTAATCAATGGCCCGGAATCCCTAAGCTGCATCTCCCGTGCGCCATCGATTCGATTTCCGATGCACACGGCCCCCCGGATTCTGGGCACCAGTCTTGTCCATTCGTATCTCTATGGAACTCCCACAAACCCATCTTCACTTCAAATTTACCTACTATATATGTACCTTCTTTACTAAGGGAGTCAAGATAGAGATATACGACGGTCACTAGTAATGTAGTGGGAAAAATAAACCTAACGAGGCTGAGTGCACCCCGTACCAGACCTCCCAGTGGGGAAGAAGTTCCCATGCCGGTACCGGGGATCGAACCTGTCATAGGCGATCAGATATGTACTGAGATACAGAAAATCGGCCTACCGTGGGGAAAGTATTGTTGCTTTGTCAAAATATCTGACTCATTGGTTACTCAGGCAGTAAGTGGAGGAATCCTAGTTGTGGCATTGAATTTTTAAGTTCTTATTCTACCTCTCAAAAATTGCGTGTATTTGAAAACACCAACAGTAATTTTTTTGGCATAAATAAATAATAATTATCTGTAAACATTGCTAATGCTATTCACGTGTGAACTGGGCTGGAACGCCAACCTAACAGAAGTAAGACAAGCACGTGTGGTGATTAGCACCTGCCGGCCAAGTTTTGTAGTAAACGTACCGTACATTGTCCTCAGATGTACAGCTTAAAAAGACAGGAGAGACGCCCTTCTTAAATGTTACTACTGTGAAACTCTAAAAAATTCGTAATCAGTATTGTTATAATATGATGTCCAATAATTCTTCCCCCACGCTATGTTATACTTATATTTCATGTTGCAGGAAAAGTATTTAAATATTTTGATGAGAAACACTTTTTAAATATAACTGAATTTATTTTACTAAATTGTTAAAAGAATTGGATGTGCATCAGAATGACTTCAAATTCGATACATATTCTAATTTTACCCAATCTAATAAACTCCGAAAATATGGTGTTACTTGGATAAAAATCTGATGCGTTGCACTCACATGACTTTCTCTACTCTTGTACTAACCATTCTTACAAACTGTTATTCCTATATCTTCTTCGTGTTAAGATAAACATTTGTATAACTTATCTTATTGGTTATTTCCTTGTAGGTACAAGGGGAATATTAGAATGCAGTAGACTTTGTGCGATACTCAAATGTTTGAGATTCCGTTGTGTTTGCACACTTAACATATAAAAAAAATGAACAACGATGATCCATTTCACGAAAGTTCTAAGTTTTCCGAAACTCACACACATAACAAGGAATGTCTCCGAAATGGTTCACCCTACAAGAAAATTTATTGAGACATAATTGTGTATTTTAGCAAGATCTACACTTTTTGTAGAGTATAATTTGGACTATCTCTAACGGTTTACCAGTTATGCAAAAGTCGTTCAGAGTAAATACGACTACAGGAGCTATAGCTAGAAAATTCAAGATATACATTTCATTTGTCATAAAAATATCTTAAACATATGACATTTTAATCAAAATCGTTAGAGCCATTTTCAAGAAAATCAAAATTTTCGAAAAGTTTTCATGTAAAGGGTAGTTTAGCGTGGGGCTATTTTCTTCAAAATCTTCGTGTCGCATCCTTGAAAGACATTAAACTTAAATACCAACTTTGGTTTCTAACAGACACACACACATGGACCTTTTTCTAAAAATGCTTTTTTTTATTCAGGGGGCCTCAAAACATATATTTCTGGTGAAATCTCGACATCGAATTTTTGGGTGGAATACAATACTTCCCCTACTTACCAGTAGAGAAAGTAAAAATACAGAATTTTCAAAACTAGCCTCCTTAAAGTTAAACGCAGCTTTGGTAGCCCGTAAAAATGTGAGGAATCATGTTTCTCCAATCAGCCCCTAGGATTTAGCCGCCGCCGCGCCATCGCAAAGAGCTCTTGGATTGCAGCTGCAATTTCAGGACCTTCCCCCTTCATGATTACCATAATTTCATCCTTCTGATCGGCGCTTCAACTTGCTGCTTCCATATGGCGTAGTTCAGTCATCTCTATTTACTGCTCGTGTTCAACCTTCCTGCAGAGACGAAGCATACACAGAAAAAATAATAACGCGAGGAAAATTAAATTATTGTTTAAAAATACTCAAACACTTGATTTTGACCTCACAGGCGATCAGTCGTGTTGAATTTAAAAATGTGTAGCTTTCGGCGATCTCAAAGTCATTCATTTCCAGAAGATCATATAATCAATGTGTCCTAAAGAAGGCCACGTATTTTGAGATGGCTGTATATTTATTCAGTTCCTGATGAAGGCCAAAACACATTTTTAAATTTAACACGGTTGATCACCCATGAAGTCCTAATCAATAATGGACCTGGTCACTGTAATGCTTTGGCATCATTCTCTTAAGTGTCAACGACGTGAGAAAAACAAACAGTGTTGGAAAATAGAAACGATGAATATCTCGGAAATAGTTAACTACGCAAAGAATGTATTGGCATTGGTTGTGTACTTTAAGCAGCTCTGGAGTTTTTGTGTATCTTTTACTGTTTACAGTTGGTGGACGAAGCGGCGTCAGGGCGGGTTTTCTCCGGGTACTCCGGTTTCCCCCGCCATCTCATTCCACCGGTGCTCCATCTTCATGTATCAGTGTCACCGCCTGCGGTGCCGTAGTAGTAAAAGCGGGCGTTAAACACTACAACAACAACTTACTGTTTACAGTTACACAAAAGTCATTCGGAATTAAGAGGTAATTAAGAGTAATTTTTGAGAACATCAAAATTGTCTAAAAACGTCCCTTGTAAAGTGTAGGTATATAACCGACGGCTCCATAAACCCACACAAAGACATTAGGGACTTCCAAACAAGTATGTTCACTCAGTCCAAGCGTCCCTTAGCGCTGTTGCACGTGTTGGTGTTTGTCAAGGCTGCCACCAGAAGCAGATTAAAACGAGATGAAGAGACATTCAAATCCACGCTCCTCTTGTGTTTGTTTACACATCTTCCCTAAACCAAACTCCTCTACGGGCGTACAAATTGAATTGGACGGCTCGGCTCGGCTCGCGTCATACGTCAAGATAGAGCACCTACCTTTGTTATACACGCATCAGCTAGGGCAAGTGACACAGTTGTGGGCAGCGAGCTTTACCTCACCAGTGACGTCATGCTCATGTGCTTTGTAGCCAATCAGGTGCAGTGATGTGATACTAAATCCGTTAAGAGTTCAGACGATGGCGCTATCGCTGAAACACTACTTTATTCCCATATTTCCCTTGTATCTATAAGGAAATAATCCGATCATTTCTGCAAATGTTTATCTCAACTAACACGAAGAAGACGTACGAATAAGAGTGTGTAAGAATGGTTAGTACAAGAGTAGAGAAAGTCATGTGAGTGCAACACATCAGATTTTTTACTTTCTGCACCTCTGAATAAAAAAAACAAGCATCTTTACAAAAAGGTCCGTGTGTGTGTGTGTGTGTGTGTGTGTGTGTGTGTGTGTGTGTGTGTGTGTGTGTGTGGACAGCAGAACTCAAAAACGAAAAATCGGTTAAAGACCAAATTTGGCATTTAAGTTTGTCTTTCAAGGATGCGACACGAAGACTTTGAAGAAAATGGCCCCGCCCTTAACTACTTTTACATGGAAAATTTTTCGAAAATTTTGATTTTCTTGAAAATGGCTCTAACAATTTTGATTATAATATCATATGTTTGAGATATTTGTATGGCAAATGAAATGTATATTTTGAATTTTATGGCTATAGCCTATATAGTCCTGTTTGCTCTGGATGACTTTTGAATAACTGGTAAACCGTAAGAGATAGACAATATCTTAATATACAAAAAATGTAGATATAGCTAAAGCACATAATTTATTTCTAAATAAGTTTTTTTGTAGAGTGAACCATTTCGGAGATATTCCTTGTTATTTCTGCAAGTTTTGGAGAACTTACACTTCGGTCAAATGGAATATCTGCATTCATTTTTTATATGTTAGCTGTGCAAAGAGAAGCGAATTTGAAAGCTTTAAAAGATTTGACTATCTCTCAAATCCTACTGTATTCCCATATTCCTGTTGCACGTGCAAGAAAACGGGCAACAAGATAATTTCTGCAAATGTTTATCTCAACTAACATGAAGATAGAAAATCAATGTGTAAGAATGGTTAGTACAAGAGTAGAGAAAGTCATGTGAGTGCAACACATCAGATTTTTTAAGCTTTGTAATAGGCCAGTTATACCCTGGAAATAGAAAGAAATATTAGGAAAATAATAACGTATGCAAGGCTATAATGTTGCCAAAGGTAGTAATTGCTCCTAGGTTCATATTGGGTTGAAGATTTATATCATGAATGTATGCATAGGTTCGTAGTTAACGCTCGCTCGCTCGCTCGCTCTACTCAGCAGAAAATTAATTAGCGGTCTGTGGCGTGATGAAAGACTACAGGGTGTCGATCGAGCACTAACACTGCACTCTTGGATTTCAACTTATCCTGCTCTTTTACTGCACTACATAAATCATTACACCTATACTGAAAGTCTCAGGTATTACACTCACATGAATTTCTCTACCCTTCTACTACTCTTCTTTCCTTGTAGCTACTTGGGGAATATATGAATGCAGTAGGTGTTAAGTGATACTCGAATATTTTCAAACTTTGAAATTTCACGTGTTTTAACATTTTTTGTATACTAAGATTTGGTCTATCACATACGGTTTACCACTTATTCAAAAGTCATCCACAGTAAATAGGACTACATAGTCAGAATATTCAAAATATACATTTCATTTACCATAAAAATGTCTAAGTCATGTGACATTTTAATCAAAATCCTTAGAGTCATTTTCGAGAAAATCCTATTACTTTCTCTACTGGTAAGTAGGGGAAGTATTGTATTCCACCCAAAAATTCGATATCGAGATTTCGACGGAAATACATGTTTTGTGGCCCCCTGAATAAGAAAAAGGTTTGTGTGTGTGTGTGTGTGTGTATGTATGTGTGTATGTGTGTGTGTGTGTGTGTGTGTGTGTGTGTGTGTGTGTGTGTGTGTGTGTGTGTGTGTGTGTGTGTGTGTGTGTGTGTACTATACGTAATAGTGAAGGTAAAAATATGTTGCATTCATTACTGGTCGCTAAGCGAAGGTTTTGAAATTTGATTCTATTCGCATAACCAGGGCGGGGATAACGAATAGCGACTTCTCATTTGACAAGGATAATAAGAATTAGAAAATTCCACCCAATAACAATCCGTGTCTTCAAAATGATTATCTTTACATTTATTTAGAATAAACTGTGTGCATCAACTGAGTCAGGGGGTGAGTGATTTAGTGGTGACTGAGTGAGTGTGTGAGTGAGTGATTGAGTGAGTGGGTGGGTGAGTGAATGAGTCAGTGGATGAGCGAGTGAGTCAGTGGGGGAGTGAGTCAGTGAGTGAGTGATTGATTGATTTGGTGAGTGAGTCAGTGGGTGAGTGAGTGGGTGAGTGAGTGAGTCAGTGAGTGAGTGAGAGTCGGTGAATTATTGAGTGAGGGAGTGAGTCAGTGAGTGAGTGATTGAGTGAGTGGTTAGGTGGGTGGGTGAGTGAGTCAGTGAGTGGGTGAGTGAGTCAATGTGTGAGTGAGTGAGTGATTGAGTGAGTGTGTGGGTGAGTGAGTGATTGAGTGAGTGGATGGGTGAGTGAGTGAGTCAGTGGGTGAGTGATTGAGTGGATGGGTGAGTGGATGGGTGAGTGAGTCAGTGGGTGGGTGAGTGAGTCAGTGAGTGAGTGGGTGAGAGTGAGTGGAGTTTAAGGGCCCGTCAATTGCAGTGTGTGAACAAATAGAAATTCTGCAGAAGGTAGAATATTGTTCCTTTACTGACATCTTACCTTACACAAACCAACACACGTTCGCTCATATAAGTAAACAAACAAACTAAAGAGAAACAAAAGACGTAAATGCTTGGCAGTAAACAAGGTCGCGGTGCGCTCCGCTACTTCAGTTAGCGTTTTCGGCTGCAGAGCCTCGAGCATGCATGCAACCTTTGTGAGTGTGTGCGCCCCCCCCCCCCCTCCCCATGTTTATTTATGTGCACACACACACTCACCCACTCCGCGAATATACCGAGTCGAAATATCAAAAGGCATCTTGCAGCTTATCACGCCATATTCAAACTTGGCAGTTCTTAGGCGCGTTTTGTTATATCTCCAGCCAAGGTTTGCTCAGCTGGCCTTCCAAAATACGTCACAACATCAGTGTTGGTTCAGGCAAACCTCTGACTGTAGGTAACCCCGTCAGGGAACCTGATGTAAACAAAAGCACGTGACAAACTGTGTAAATCGGACAAAAACGTACCGTCATTTCGGACTATCAAAAATAATTTTCTTTTACATCATTTAAGAGTTTATTTTGTTGAAAAGCATTATATTTTAGCTCCAGATCTGATGTGTTTAACTCACATGACATTCTCTACTCTTGTACTAACCATTCTTACAAACTCTTATTCCTATATCTTCTTCGTGTTGGTTTAGATAAACATTTTTAGAATTATCTTATTGCTAATTTTCTTGTAGGTACAAGGACAATAGTTGAAGTACAAGTATCGGAAAACTCACACAAATAACAAGGAATACCTGCGAAATGATTTGCTGTACAAAAAATGCCTTTAGACATAAGTTGTGTGTTTTAACAAGATATACGTTTTTGTATAGTAAGATTTGGCCTTTCTCTTACGGTTTACCAGTTATGCAAAAGTCATCCAGAGTAAACAGGACTAGACGGGCTATAGTCACAAAATTGAGAATATACTTTTAATTGCCATAAAATATCTTAAACGTATTGTATTTTAATGAAATTCCCTGGATATCAAAATGTTCTATGTACAGGTTAGTTTAGGTTGGAGGAAGTTTCTTCAAAATATTCGTGTCACATCCTTGAAAGATATTAAACTTAAATACTTGGCTTTTAATAAACTTTTCGTTTTTTCGTCACATTTGAATCTACCATCACACTCATACCACTATCACCCTCTAATTAATTAAAGCTTAATTGAATGGAGATTCACGTATGCAGCATGTTCTATTACTCAAATACAGTCTCTCAGCCCTGGGACCCTCGATTGAGTTCAAAGTGTTTATTAGAACATGGTTAACGATGATTAAGGTGAATAATTAGTAGTAATTAAAATGTATACGTGAAATATACTAAATTAAAAAAGGTTGTAAAGTGGTGAAAAACTACAATATTGAATGTGTTCATAAAGGCTTATGGATTTAGCCGAAGTTTGCCTGTTTTCTAGGACACTTTGGGGTGAACTGACTCAATGAGTCACTTCCCTATATCGCAGTTTTAACCCCTTCCAATACGTCATGGGGGTTATGTACCAGAGGTCACCTCACAGAACCGGCTAGTCCTTCAGTAAGGAATACTCGATTGCACCCCTCATCCCCTTGCCTGGCTTGTATAATAAAGATAATACACATAGTAATTATTTTCTGTATGATAAAGGTACAACAGATATCAGGGAAACCTTCTCAAATTTAGTAGGAATTATAATCAACATTTCAGTACCAAAATGGACAAGAAGTTTAAGAAACAGTCCAAGTTACCCCGTTCTACGCAGTTTGTAAGTCAGAATTATCACAGTGACCTGTGTACAGTATTACTTAGTGATTTATAAGGTCTTTAATTGTGAATTGTCATTCAGTTTTAAAGGAAATAAAGTGACATAAGAAGTAACTGTGCTTGTTATTTGTCACAGTGCCAGTAGCTGTATATCACTGATAAGTCTTTCCACTCCTGTCATTCCAGTGAAGTTTAGTAATTTTATTCACGTAGCTAAACTATTTTATACTAAAGTTACATGTATATTCCTGTACGGGTAATCCTTCACCACACTCCCAGTCGTGCATGAACAGTATAACTCCAAAATGAAAAGTTGGTTAAATACCAAACTTGGTATTACATCTTCAAAGAACGCAATAAGAAGATTTTCAAGGAAATATTCGAGCCCAAGCTACTCTGCTGTAATCCCATTGTATCTACGAGGAAATGTATAGCAAAATAATTCTTGGAAAGTTTATCTCTATTAATATACAGCGTATATAGGAATAAGAGTTTGCAAACAACTTAATAAAAGAGCACAAAAAGTCATGTGAGTACAAACTTCAACAGCTTTTTCTTCCAAGAATTGTTATTTAAGTGTTGTTTTCTTTCTTTCCAGGTAAGTTGAATACCATCACATTCCGTTTTATTTGCTGATGGAAGTTTCCTTACGTAAGTATTTCGTTATTCCTGTTTGCTGTTACCTCTACGTAGAGGGGAAAATATACTAATTTAAGATACTTAAACTTTTAACATTCTTTACTTCTGTAGAAATATATTAGATTCCGCACTATAAACAAATGTTTTTCTGCTAATATTCTGTAAAGACATGCTAGAGAAAATTCAATATTGTGACATTTGAGATTATAACGTTTGCATGTCCAGGACATAAAAATCGAAGGACTACGGATTTGACGAAAGTACGTTATTGTAACATTCATACCGATAACAGCGAATATCTTTGAAACGGTGTTCTCAAAAAAAAATAAAAAAGAAATAATAATAATAATAATAATAATAATAATAATAATAATAATAATAATAATAATAATAATAATAATAATAATAATAATAATAATAATAATAGTAATAATAATAATAATAAACTTATATTGTTCTTAAATAGGAATACATTATTTCTTTTTTATGTCCTCCATGCTAAGAGAATGAATTTCCAAGCCATCACATAGCTACCAACTGTTAAAGATTTATCACTGTTCTCCCATTTCCATTGTATCTTAAAAGGAAATAATGTATTAACATTTTCTACAAATGTTTATCTCTATTAACTTGAAGTAGATAGAGCAATAAGTGTTTACAACGATGGTTCAAAAAGAGTGAGTTTAGAAGGTCATACGAGTGCAAAACATGACAATTTTTACTTTCTCTACTACGTATAGTAATTAGGGAAAGTATTGTATTCCACCCAAAATTTCTATGTTGACATTTCACCGGAAATACAGTACACGTTTTGAGGCCCCTGAATAAAAAACACCAGATTTAGAAAAAGTTTCGGGTGTGTTTGTATGTACACGTATGAACAGCGTAGCTTAAAAACGAAAAGACGGTTAAAAACCAAAATTGGTATTTCAATTTAGTAACTTTCAAGACCTTCCAGACAATTCCTGGACCCTAAAGTACCCTTCACATGGCAAATTTTGAGTTTCTCTAAAATGACTAAAGATTTTTATTATAGTGCCATATTTTCAAGACACTTTTATGATAAATGAAACGTATATTTTGAATTTTCGGGCTATAGCCTATGTAATCTAGTTTATTCTTGATTAGTTTTACATAACTGGTAAATTATAAGAGAGAGGCCAAATCTTACTCTACAAAAAATGTAGATCTTGCTAAAACACACAATTTAGGACCAAATGAATTTTTTGTGGAGTGAACCATTTCAGAAATATTCCTTGTTATTTGTGAGTCTTGCAATAATCATACTTTCCACAAATGGATGGTAGTTATATGTTAGCCATACAAAGAGAACGGAATTTTAGAGCTTTGAAAGATATGACTATCGCTCAGTATACTGTATTCTAATATTCCCCTTGTACCTACAAGAAAATTAGTAATAAGATAACCTGTACAAACATTTATCTCAATTAACATGAAGAGGAGTTTTGTAAGAACGGTTAACAGAAAAGTAGGGAAAGTCATGTGAGTGCAACACAAATTGAAGATTTTTGGAGGGGTTTTCTCAGTTACAGAAAATGCAATGTTAGTAAATTAATTGGCATTACCAGTGTTATTTCGGGAAAGTTACGTTCAAATGTGTTTTAAGATATATTTCTAGGAAATATGTCTGGGGCCCTGTTGCGATGAAACAAAAGCAAAAAACGCCATTTAAAAGGACTAGAGAGGAATTGTTATAAAATGACTTGGAAGTCCTTTCTTATAATTAATTTTCTACCTTGCAAAGATGTATATATCTTAGCTTATTGTTTGAGCTGCAAAAATGATGGGAACATAAAGCTGAGGTGCAAATTAAATTCTATAAACAGCGTTTGTAGTGCGCGCTGTGATTCCAAGTGGCAGAAATACAATTAAGACTTGAGACAAAACAAATTATATTTCTGAGAAGAAATGTTGCTTGTGCTAAAAAGAGCAGCATAAAATACAAATTCTACCGTATATTCACAACAGCATCTCAACAAAATATTAATAAGAACACATAAAACAGCGATGTCCAACGTTTGCGAAAGAGGGGACGTGGATTTAGCTCCTGCCACTCTATGCGGACTGTGCCAATCTTTAACAGTGAGACGTACATTGTGTTGCAGTGGCGGTTTGGTTATATGTACGTTGTGTATGAAAGTAGTTGTGATAGTGAAACATTTTAAAGCTTTTAATTTCTCTTCTCTTTGCACTCTTGACATATAAAATGTGAATAACGATGTTCCATTTGACAGAAGAATAATTTTTTCCAAAACTAACACAAATAACAAGTACTGGTAAATAGAGTATTGTATTCCACCGAAAAATTCAATGTCCAGATTTCACCGGAAATATATGTTTTAACACCCCCTGAATGCAAAAAAAAAAAAAAAAAAAAAAAAAAAAGCATTCTTATAAAAATGTCCGTGCGTGCGAGTCTGTGCATGTGTATGTGTGTCTGTGTACAGCATAACTCAAAAACAAAAAGTCAGTTAAAAACCAAAGTTGGTATTTAACTTTAATGTCTTTCAAGGATGCGACACGAAGATTTTGAAGAAAATAGCCCCACCATAATGGAAATTTTTTCGAAAATTCTGATGTTCTTGAAAATGACTCTAAACCATTTTGATTAAAAGGACATATGTTTAAGATATTTATATGACAAATGAAATGTATATCTTGAATTTTCTGGCTATAGCCCATGTAGTCGTATTTACTCTGGATGACTTTTGTACAAGTCGTAAACCGTAAGAGATAGACAAAATCTTACTACACCAAAAAGTGTAGATTCACTAAAACATAATCTATGTCCGAATACATTTTTTTGTAGAGTGAACCATTTCGAGGTATTCCTTGTTATTTGTGTCAGTTTCTGAAAACTTAAAACTTTCGTGAAATGGAACATCGTTGTTCGTTTTTTACCTTCTCTACTGGTAATTAGGGGAAGTATTGTATTCCACCCAAAAATTCGGTTGAGGCCTCCTGATTAAAAAAAGGTCCATGTGTGTGTCTATCTGTGAACAGCATAATTAAAAAACGAAAAGTTGATTAAAAGTCAAGTATTTAAGTTTAATATCTTTCAAGGAAGCGACACGAATATTTTGAAGACAATTCCTCCAACCTAAACTAACCTGTACATGGAAAATGTTGATGTCGATAATGACCAGGGATGTTCGTTAAAATACTATACGTTTAAGATGTTTTGAGAAAATATATTTCTAGTGAAATAACAAATTTCAGGAACAAATTTTCCTGTATGAAGACGTAAAAGTATTGGCAAACTCAAGCAAATCAGAAAGAATATCTCACATATGCTTCACTGAAAAGAAAAAAGTATAAATTGTATGTTTTAACCAGATCCACATTTTAATTACTAAACTTTTGTCTGTCCCTTACTGTTTAAAATTTATACAAAAATAAGAATGAAGAGGGGTTCTAAGAATATTCTCAGAAAATTCCAGGTTTTACTTAGAAACTTTCACGGAATTGTCTGTGTCCGCCACTGGATACTGACTGCGTAAGGCTCTGCAAAGAGGGAACGGAGGACATCCCTGAATTATAGGTGTGCTTATTTCTTCTCGTCGCCAAATTCCAAATTCCCAAGAAACAAACTGGGGAGGGGGTGTAATCAGGTAAAGAAGAAGTGTTTCATTGATGGAGGCTCTGAACTGCTATAGTCTAATTCTATATTGGGTGAGAAATATCAATTAATTTAGCACAGAGACTCGTTTGTTGTGCTGTAAATCTAGAATGCGGGACCAGCGGCTTTACTTCCCTTCCGAAGGAAACCGTGTGACTAATATGTTACCCCTAGACCATGGAGAAGTAGCATACTGCGTAAGCTAGGTCGGTATCCTACATTATATCATCCAAGACGACATAGTCACTCGTTGCTGCTAATAAGCTTCTCAGTGAACAACTTATCTCCATTACTATTGCGAATTGTTTTAAGAGGCGGTATACGTTACATGCACAAAAGCAGTTGCTCTATGTAACGAAAACCGGGGCTAATGTCACAGCATTAATACCGCACAGCCTGACATCTGGTGTAATTTAGGGGAAGTTCCCGCAGCGGAGATGGAAGATATTGCGGTCGTGCGTCAGAGATGCATTAACTCTAATGATGATAATGAAACATGAACGATGTCCCAGGAGGAAAAGCAATGCATTTCTAAGCCGGAAACCGATATACACTAAGACACTGTAGAGGAATTCACATACGCGCATAGGCATGTGGCTTTTCAGGAGACCTCGCCGTTATACAATGGGAAAAGGTAATGAAGATTATGAATTTTAATTTTAAAAATTATTTTCATGTAATCCTGGCACTAAACGGCTTAATAAATCGTGATATTTCTGACACCAGTGCTAAAAAGTGGATGACGTAATTAACATGGCAACAATACAGCAATGACGTCATCACCGCTACAGCAAGAAAACCTGAAAATGCCAGTAACGTGCATTCACTAATCAAACTAACGCATTTTTCCTTTCTCGATTCACAAGACTTTTCATATCCTTTTTCCTAAACATATTTTGATTTTTCTGAAATTTATAAACTCAGCACTTCCTTCAAAATGTCAAGCGGAATACAATCCATATTTTCAACATTTTTATCATTACCTTCCATTTTCCTGTGTATGTGTTGAAACAAATGAAACATTTCCTTAGCAACCATATTACGTCATTCATCTCTGGTAATATAAGTATGCATTTAAGGGACACTGGGAGTGAAATTTGAAAGTTCCACATTTTTGATAGATTTTTCTGAAATTTTTACTGTTTGTATTTATATTAGAATAGGAGGTACACCAAATTTCATTAAAATTAGATATTTCGTTTAGGATATATAAATTATTTTATGAATTTAATAGGCACATTTTCAAAATAGAGCTCCCGTCTATTAACTTTTCAAAATTCATTTATATTGGCAGAACTGATACTCTAACACATGGATAACAATTGTATGAAGAGATATATCAAATACGTTTGCTGTACATATTTTTTTAATAACAAAGGAAATTTAATCTTAAAATTATTAATTTTTTTCATACAAAAAAAAATGTTTTTGGAATTCATGTTAATGATAACGTCAATAGCTGCTATTTATGAATACTTTTGGAAATTTTCATTGAATTTGAAGCAAAACTCAGGCGCGAGCTTCTTTTGGAATGTGCAGAAATGTAGTTTTGAGAAAAACAGGCTTTTATATAGGAGCATCCTGTGTACGTTAAGGGAAGAGCGCTGGGCCGTAATTACCACATGGAGGGGGGGAGATGAAAAATGCTAGCTGATCCAAATGCACCGCTGTTCCAGGAACTTTTTAAGGTAAAAAAACAATTTTCGACTTTTTGACCATTTTGATCAAAATTTCACTCCCAGTGTCCCTTAACAAATTTGTTTGTAATTTTTAGGTATTCTAATACTAAAATTACATAAAACGTTTGATACTTGTGTTACAATCAGTCACTACTTACATAAATATTTGGTTTTCGACGTTTTTCGTTTTTCAGTTATGCTGTCCACAGACTGACAGACATACCTACATACATACGAGCGTGTCAATCTTTTTCTAACACGCTTTTTTTGGACTCGGGGGTTTGAAAACATATTTACGATGAAATCGCGACATTGATTTTTTTAGTAGAATACAATACGTCCTCTATTTATTATACGTAATAGAGAAAGTAAAAGTGTAGACTTCATAATTCGTCTTTTTCCGTCGAAATATTCCTTGTTATTGACTTACATTTTAAAATATTTGCAGTTTTTTTAAATAAGGCATTCTTGTGGGTTTTTTATTTTCGTTGTACCTACAGCAAAATGTGTAATGAAACTTTCTTGTCTGTTAATGTTAAACGTGGATCCTAGCCAATTTGCTGATAAGACTCGACAGGGTCTGAGGAGAAAACGTTTATTTCCGTATGAGACTATAAACTAAATTGAAAGGGTAAAGCAGATGGAACCTCCTTAGAATCAAACCAATTCAGGTCTCACATTTAACCGCTCAACTATGGTATCCTTCCAGGACGTGACCGAACCCCTGACAGAATATCCTAGATGTTAGGTAATCTCAGGGAAGGAGCCCACCCTTCCAAATCTTGCGTACACACACAGGCCTTTCCAATCACACCGTGCCGAAGGTTCTGCTCAAGGCACAGGCACCAGGTTTATAGCAACCGTAGGTAACCTCTCAAGATTGGATAATGCACTCTTTACTCAAAGATTCCACAGAACACATTAAGTTCTATAGAACATAACCTAACATTTCGAACTTCTCCTTTTGTAACGGAGAACCAGTTTATAATCTCAAATTAAATGTCACCTTTTTACTACGTATAGTAAGTTGAGGAAGTATTGTATTCCACCCAATAATTTGATGTCGATATTTCACTGGAAATATATGTTTTGAGGCCCCCTGAGATCTCCCTGTGTGTCTGTGAGTGTGAGTGTGTGGACAGCATAACTCAAAAACGAAAAGTCGGTTAAAAACCAAAGTTGGTATTTAAGTTTAATGCCTTTCAATGATGCGACACGAAGATTTTGAAGAAAATAGCCCCACCCTAAACTACCCTTTACATGGAAAATTTTTCGAAAATTTTGATTTTCTTGAAAATGGCTTTAACGATTTTGATTAAAATGTCATATGTTTGAGATATTTTGATGAAAAATGAAATGTATACCTTGAATTTTATGACTATAGCCCCTGTAGTCGTATTTACTCTGGACGACTTTTGCATAACTGGTAAACAGAGATAGACCAAATCATACTATACAAAAAATGTAGATCTTGCTAAAATACACAATTTATCTCTCAATAAATGTTCTTGTAGGGTGAACAATTTCGGAGATATTCCTTATTATATGTGTGAGTTTCGGAAAACTTAGAACTTTCATGAAAAGGATCATCGTTGTTAATTTTTTATATATTAATTATGCAAAGACAACAGAATCCCAAAGCTTTAAAACATTTGACTATCGCACAAAACCTACTGTAATCTAATATTCCCCTTGTACCTACAAGGAAATAAGCAATAAGATAATTTGTAAAAATGCTTATCTTAACTAACACGAAGAAGATATAGGAATAAGAGTTTGTAAGAATGGTTAGTACAAGAGTAGAGAAAGTCATGTGAAAGCAACACATCAGGTTTTTTTAAACATTAACGTATAACATTCTGGAAAAATGCATTAATTTCAGCGATTAAGGGGATACAGTTGGCGATACTGACGAAACAGGAAAACCTTGTGATAATAGATACAAAGGAAAAGAGATACAAGCCTAAAGAAGCATTTCGTGTGTATGACTTTTTTCTTTTTTATTTACGAGTGCCAAAAACATCTCCAGTAGCATTCGCTGCTTTTCCAAATTATTTCATACCACCACCTCTACACGAAATAATTGGGGCTTAATTTGAACGCCGGACATTCATTAAAATTCTCTCGAAAGGTTTTATTTTTTTTAAATAAGGTTCCAGTATTCTTTTCTCTCTGAAATATCATTTTCTATGTTTATAAACTTTTTTTTAACGCGGCACGTTTGTAAGTGGGTTCAAATAAGGATATTAATTAAGCGATTGGAAAAAGAAGCTGTGTTTTTCAAAGGAAAATAAGGGAACTCATACCGTCAATTATAAATTTAGTATTTCTACAAACACTTGATGTTCTCCAATTCTGAGGAAATTCGCTGGAGCAGGATAAATCTATTTATATAGATGAAGGTATAACAAAACTTATTTTCATTCATTTTATTGGACAGCTCGGAGAAAAACTGACGTGCTGCGCTCACATGACTTTCTCTACTCTTGTACTAACCATTCTTACAATCTCTTATTCCTATATCTTCTTCGTGTTAGTTGAGATAAACATTTGTATAACTTATCTTATTGCTTATTTCCTTGTAGGTACAAGGGGAATATGACAATACAGTAGACTTTGAACGATAGTCAAATGTTTTAAACCTTTGAGATTCCGTTCTCTTTGTGTGGTTAACATATAAAAAATGAACAACGATGTTCCATTTCATTAAAATTTTAAGTTTTTCGAAACTCACACACATAACGAGGAATATCTCCGAAATGGTTCACTCTAGAAAAAAATTTATTCTGACATAAATTGTGTATTTTAACGAGATATATACTCTTTGTACAGTAAGAATTTGTCTATCTCTTACGGTTTACCATTTATGCGAAAGTCATCTAGAATAAACAGGACTACGTGCGCTATAGGCAGAAAATTCAAGATAATTTCATTTGTCATAAAAATATCTGAAACATATGACATTTTAATCAAAATCGTTGGAAACATTTTCAAGAAAATCAAAATTTTCTAAAAATGTTCCACGTAAAGGATAGTTCAGGGTGAAGTAATTTTCTTTAAAAATTTCGTGTCGCATCCCTGAAAGACATTGAACTTAAATACCAATTTTTTAACCGACACTGAGTTATGGGGTATTGTGGGGCCTCAAAACATATATATCCGGTGAATTTCGACAGTGAATTTTTGGGTGGAATATGATACCTCCTCTACTTACTATACGTAGTAGAGAGAGTAAAAAGAGAAATAAGGTGTTTATATTAGAGAAAACTCAGTATTGGGAAATTAGAACAAATAAAGTATATCTCGGAAATGGTCCGTGCGAAGAAAATGGAATTACAAGCCTCCTTATAGTGACCAGCTCTTAAAACATTGGGATATCGTTTAAAGTCCAGTGTACTCCCATTGCACCTACAGCAAAATATGTATTAAATCTGTTTGTACAAAAGTTTATCTCTATTAATGTGAACTAGATAGAGGAGTAAGAGTTTGTAGACGAGTGAGAAGAGAAAGTCGTGTGTCAGGGCTAAGGAATGTTCCGAACTGCACCATCTAGAAGGCTCCAATTCACAGCCTGTGTTATTTATTATCATAAGCGGAGCAGAATTTTTATTCGTGTAATAACGCAGGCAGCAGGGCTGCCAATTATCTTTCCACCCTAGCAGCGTCTTGAAGAATCCGTAACAATGTTGGCAGCGTCTACCCCTGGACTTGGCATGCACTCAAGCGTTCCGTTTTACCCCTATTCTCTGGCGATGCGATGCGCTTTTGGCACCTCTTCCCGCATCATCATACAAGTATATATTTATTGCCAGGATATTTCCTCTTACTGCGCCAGAATATTACTTTTATCATTTTTCTCACGGTCACTTTCTAGTGAGATAGACAGATAGTGAAATAACTTACCCAATTGTAGCTACCACAAGGCAAAATACCCGGCTTCAAAAAAAGAGCTTACTATTTCAAAATATGTTTACCTATATTTATAAAACTCGTTGTTCCAGTAGTCTTGTGTTTCTTTGTTACTAGGTGAAATACCCGACGTTGTCCGTGATTTGATGATTTATCACTACAAAATTTAGACTTAGGTTGTACTTGTCCAATAGTCTTGTGTTTCTTTGTTACTAGCTGAAATACCCGACGTTGTCCGTGGTTTGATGATTTATCACTACAACATTTAGACTTAGGTTGTACTTGTCCAATAGTCTTGTGTTTCTTTGTTACTAGCTGAAATACACGACGTTGTCCGTGGTTTGATGATTTATCACTACAACATTTAGACTTAGGTTGTACTTGTACAATACTCTTGTGTTTCTTTGTTACTAGGTGAAATACCCGACGATGTCCGTGGTTTGATGATTTATCACTACAACATTTAGACTTAGGTTGTGCTTGTCTAATAGTCTTGTGTTTCTTTGTTACTAGGTGAAATACCCGGCGATGTCCGTGGTTTGATGATTTATCACTACAACATTTAGACTTAGGTTGTACTTGTCCAATAGTCTTGTGTTTCTTTGTTACTAGGTGAAATACCCGGCGATGTCCGTGGTTTGATGATTTATCACTACAACATTTAGACTTAGGTTGTACTTGTCCAATAGTCTTGTGTTTCTTTGTTACTAGGTGAAATACCCGGCGATGTCCGTGGTTTGATGATTTATCACTACAACATTTAGACTTAGGTTGTGCTTGTCTAATAGTCTTGTGTTTCTTTGTTACTAGGTGAAATACCCGGCGATGTCCGTGGTTTGATGATTTATCACTACAACATTTAGACTTAGGTTGTACTTGTCCAATAGTCTTGTGTTTCTTTGTTACTAGGTGAAATACCCGACGTTGTCCGAGGTTTGATGATTTATCACTACAACATTTAGACTTAGGTTGTACTTGTCCAATAGTCTTGTGTTTCTTTGTTACTAGGTGAAATACCCGACGTTGTCCGTGGTTTGATGATTTATCTCTACAACATTTACACTTAGGTTGTACTTGTCCAATAGTCTTGTGTTTCTTTGTTACTAGGTGAAATACCCGACGTTGTCCGTGGTTTGTTGATTTATCACTACAACATTTATACTTAGGTTGTACTTGTCCAATAGTCTTGTGTTTCTTTGTTACTAGGTGAAATACCCGACGTTGTCCGTGGTTTGATGATTTATCACTACAACATTTATACTTAGGTCGTACTTGTCCAATAGTCTTGTGTTTCTTTGTTACTAGGTGAAATACCCGGTGTTGATTTTTATTATTTAAGTTTAATATTCATAGTTTATATAAGAAAGATATTTATTTTAGTTTAAACGAAAATAAGAAACATTTATTTTACCTAAGTAGCTATTTGTGTGTTATTTAATAGATTTATCGTCTTGGCGGTGCAGATAAAGTGTCATATACTGTTGGATCTGTACGCTCGGGATTCGGGCTGGCAAAATTGACAGTCGCGCTTGATGCAGTTTCATTTTTGTTGATTAATTATCAAGTGATTCACGCAGTTCCCATTGCAGGTGGCGAGCGCTGTGTTCATTAACTAAAGAGATTACCTTGTAATCCGGCGCAGACATCGGTCTTTTTGTTGCGTCACTCAACTGGAAATACTGGCTTAATGGAATCACACGTTTGGCAGAAAAACAAACAGTCATTGTAATGAATTGCCATAAGCTCTTACCAACCAGTTTTTTTACAAACATTATTTATCCTGAGCCGGTTTCTTGAACACTGCAGCTTCGTAGTCAACTGGTTTGTTTACTTTTAGTTTATCTATTAGGTGTGTGTGACTGCACGCCACCCATAATCTCCATATCGAGATGTTACTGCCAATACACGTTTTGAGGGCTCAAAAATTAAAAAAAAAAAACCCTATAGAGAAGTATATTCCCTGCAAAATAAAGTCTATGTAAGTGGAGTGGAAAATACTGTGTAAAATATTATAAATATATTGTAATACAAATTTAAAAAAATGTCTTCAGTTTACACTTCATTAAGAAAGTGTAGGAATTTATTAAATTGTGTATACTATAACGAAATGATAATTCGATCAATCCCACTTCTGACACCATTGTGAAAAACCACAAAGTTAGTCTAGCCATTTTTCTGTCACTTTATTTTTCTTTTAAATTTTTGAACAAATATACAGTTCTATTTAACTGGCATTAACAAAGTCTAAGGTATTTCGGAACACTACAACTCACAACTGTTTTCTTCTCCTAACCTTGACTCAGTCCTTTCACTGTCTTTCTTAACTTTCTCTGTGTCTCATACACTAGCTCCAACACGACGTATCTTTCAAGACGACAGCACCAGACACACACAGCTACCTCACTCTCACTTTACTGTTTCCTTGCCTCTTTATATAGTGTGATGACGTAACGTGGACCTTTCTTGACTTTCACAAACACGGCGCCCGTGGAATACTCCCCGAAGGTTCTAGTAATTCACTGTTATGCGCCGCTCTCATTGTTGTTGGTCAGGTAACAGTCGCGCGAGGCACCCGCGAACGTCCTTTGTTTTGCACCGCGCCGCTTTATACCAAGTAGAGTTCTGTTATGTCAAAATGTCTTTAAATGGTAAATAAATTAATAAAGAGGGTCCGCTTGTTTAGATTTCGTTTGTGGTTTTTTCTTTTGGAAAATATAAGGGAAGTACGATTTTATCAACGATGATTAAAATTATGAAATTCTAATGGGTCATGTGAAGTCATATTTTGCCCTTTTTAAACCTTTTTGTCATGTTGTAGTCATATTTTCTCTTCAATGTTCCTATTTTTGTCATATTTTATATTTCTATTCCGGTTACCCATAAGTTCTTGCAATCGTCCCAAAGACAATTTTTCACAACTTCAATATTTCTTACAGTTATCTTTCTTACAAATGTATGTCTCTGGGAATTTGGGGGTAAGCTGTAACTTGCTATTGTAACTTTTGTTTCTGATCGTCCTTATAAATGTGACATTTATTTTATTCTGTGCAGAGCTGAAGGTTAGTTCTGGATTGAGAAATTAAATAATTTCAAAATGCAGCAATAAAATTAACATGACTTATTGAATGTGCTAGATTTTTAAAATTGATTTTCAGTATAATGTTAATTGAAATTAGGTAACATTTTGAAAATGCAACCAAAAAATATTAGGTCACATTTATTATATTTTCTTAGACAGTAAACATCCGGGCCTGGTAATAAATATTGGTGTGAAGTTTCATGTTTATCGGGAACTGCATAAGAAATAAACGGTGATCTCAAACTCATGACCTTCTTGTAAGTATCCTGTACTATTGTGGACAGAGTTTATCGCACGGCAGTCCCCAAGAGTTCAAGATGGCCGACATTACACTAAACAGCTGACTAAAGAATTCCAAAAAGCAGTCCTACCAACGTGCATGATAAAGGCATTTCTAACCTTAAATATCACGGGGTTAAAATAACATACTTTCAAACGATAATAATGCTTGAACATCGTTGCCACACAACAAAGAACGTATTAACCTTCGGCAAATCTTGTTCTACAATAACACTTTTGGATGAAATCACTTCCGAGCGTTAAATATCGTACTATATTGAATGCATTACTGTGTAGCCAACACAAAAATAACAACAGCAGCTATAACTGCATATATTGCTGTAAAAGAATTCAAGACAAAACCAGGCAAACACGAGCAGTACGTCCACAGGTTGATTAATTAATTAATACGGCAGCTAAACAGAATCCTGTTTTAAAATCTATCTGTTGGCCTCTCTGCAACGCATCCATAAACATCGACTTCTGTGGCAACATAACAGACGCAATAACACCAGCTATGGCCGTAGCTGTACCATGGCTATATGTCACCAACAGTTGGCGACACTAATGCAACCTAACGGATGGAATATCCCCAAGTATAACCAGACTGCACCATAATGGGGGGAAAAACGTCAAGGTTGGTTTTAGGGCTATCTCCATAAGATGTGCCTACTATAGCTGTGTTCAGTTGTAGGCAGGAATACTTACGTCATGATTTTCAGATGGCCGTTTGTTTATTATTTATTCATTTCCTGATGATAGACATGCAGTTAAAAATGGCCGAAAGCTAGAAATTGCACGTCTGATAGTTCGAGAAGCTTTAGTTAGTAATTATCGCCGTGAGAGCTTCAAATGTTCTATTTTGTGGAGTTGTTAAGCGTGTGTATAATGCACACAGGTAAGAGATGGCTGGAATGCACTAACAAATGAGAGAAAAACAGAGGAAGGACTAAGCTGTCGCAGACAGAAATACCCGCGGCGAGGATATTTTAGGTTTTCCATTAAATATTCAGGAACCGTGCTCCTCTCTAATGGGTTCTTGGTTTGAACTGAAATAAGTACGTTCATTGTTGTAATATGCCTTCAGCTTGGCTTTCGCTAACTTCTACCGAGTGTGTGTGAGAGAGAGAGAGCGAGTCTATGCTTCGAGGCTAGGTATATATATCTCAACTACAGAGCAGCTCTTGTCCAGTACCGACCTTACAGGATGTAGCGAAATATCCTTCCTGCTACCTCAATATAATCAGGCAGCAATGGTACAAGGAGAATAAGTGATAGTCAAATGTTTTGAAGCTGGTCGCTATATGATAGCTTTGAAATTTGGAGGAGTTTTCATCACCAACAGACAAAAAACTGAATAATGACCTCCCATTTAAGAACGGTCTATTGTTAAATTCTGACAAATAAAAGGAATATTGCCGCAATGTTTCAATACACATTTTTATAGTGAGATTTGCTCTATCTCGTAGGTTAATATCTCAAACATATTGGGTTTTAATCGAAATCGTTAGAGCCATTTTTGAGAAAATCAAAATTTTCGAAAAATTTTCCATTTACAGGATTGTTTATAATGGAGGAATTTTGTTCAAAACTTTCGTATCGTATTCTTGATAGTTATTAAATACCAACTTTGGGTTCTAACTGGCGGACGTTTTTCTAATTTTTTTTTTTTTTTTCGGGAAACTCAAAACATATTTCCGGTGAAATGTCGATATTGAATTTTTGTCTGGAATGCAGTAATTTTCTTCTACTTACGTGGTAAACAAAGTAAAAATATTAAATTGAAGTATCATTAAAATAAAGAGCGTGAAAAGAAGAAAATTGAATTTGGGTGTGTTTTGTGTTTTATTAATTCTCTTTGGATACAGTTGTTGAAACAAGAGAGCGATGCTGTGCGTGCAAGCTTGAACACACACATACATACATACATTTCGGTCCCCTCTTTGTCCCCAGGGGGCGTTTTTTGGACATTAGAGCGAGCTCCTACCAATTAAACAAAACAGGGGCAAAAATAGAAGGGCAAGGGTGTATACACACATTGTGCCGTTGGTGGGGCTTGCGTGTGTGCGTTAAAAACACGCGTTTCTTTACACCAGCCCCAGGATATTCCATTCTGCAGCGTAAAATATACAATTATCACTTTTTCTTGACTCTTCAACAGCAAAAAGTACCGAGAAATTAGTCCATGATAATTATTGTATGTACGCTTAGTTATTTTATTTGAATTCCTTTGAAATGTTGTCTGCTGGCATAAGATATTGCATGTCTAAGCCTTTTATACTTGCAATCACACGAATTAAACCGTAGCGAACTTTTTAGAAATCTTTCTTAAGAATTTCTATAGCTATTAAAGCTTTGCAGTTACTTTTTGCCCTTTGGTGCATTGCAATCGCTGATAGCAGAAAACATGTATAAGTTGTTAAATGGTTCAAACCATGCACGAGTCTGTCTATCGCGCGGAGGACCCGGGTTCGATTCCTGCTACTCGCGTGGAGACTTTTCCCCCGTTTGGACGTATAGCACGGGGTGCACTCAGCCTCGTTAGGTCCCGAAGGGGCCGATTGAGGAGCTACGTGATAAAAAAGTAACGATTCCAGGTTGCTAAGGTTGCATAACCGGCCAGGAGATACATACTTTGTATGTATTTGTATTGTCACACACACACACACACACACACACACACACACACACACACACACACACACACACACACACACACACTAAACATATACTCGTGTCACAATCTGTTACGTTATATACTCTAATGCTGCCAAAATAAGCAAGATGCTTTAGATATACAAAAGCTTGTAGCTTGACCAAAGTATTCTGAAGAAGAAAAAAAAATACTCTATCACCCCCTGAATCCAAAAAAGCATTTTTAGAAAAAGGTTCGTGTGTGTGTCAGTCTGTCACTCTTGACCAGCATAACTCAAAAACGAAAAGTTGGTTAAAAACCAAAGTTGGTATTTAAAGTTTAATGTCTTTCGAGGATGTGACACGAAGATTTTGAAGAAAATAGCCCCACCCTAAACTACCCTTTACATGGAAAATTTTTCGAACATTTTGATTTTCTTGAAAATGGCTTTAACGATTTTGATTAAAATGTCATATCTTTGAGATATTTTTATGACAAATGAAATGTATATCTTGAATTTTCTAGCTATAGCCCCTGTAGTCGTATTTACTCTGGACGACCTTTGCATAACGGGTAAACCGTTAGAGATAGACCAAATTACACTGTACAAAACATGTAGATCTTGTTAAAATACACAATTTATGTCTCAATAAATTTTCTTGTAGGGTGAACCATTTTTGAGATATTCCTTGTTATGTGTGTAGTACATCAGATTTTTAATGTCGTTACTGTTTAAAATATGTTCACAATTCTGATTAATGTTTCCCTTGTAACATGCTACACTTATAAGTTTTATTTGAGAACATGAAAAGTCCCACTGAGTCGTTTTTAAATTGTGAACAACTCGTGAACAGACTATGCCAGTCGGCCAGTAAGGAATATGGTGGCTAACTTGATAACATAGAGTTAGAGAAAACTAAAAACAAATGGTGTTAAACGTATTTCACAAGCTAATGGAGCAAGCACCATCCGTGAATGATTTAGTAAACTTAACCTCACTCATAATATATCAGAAACTGATTTCTAAGTGCACACGCATGTGTTTAACTTTCTAAATGTTAAATTGTTGGGTTTAATAGACCCCATGAACGCATAGACACCAACATTAAAGCTGTTCTCTTGTACAGACAGCGCACGAAGTCACAGGCGTTTCCCCACGTGCTGCGCGCACTAATACATTAGCGGTATTGATGTTAAGTGACTTCCTTACGCCGGAATTGCTATACTTATTGGTTTAAATATTCAACTGCTTATAAATTTTTCATATCTGAGATCTTATTCGGTTTTTACATATCCTGGTCATCCCACTACTGGACAGCCTATTGTATTCTAATATTCCCATTGTACCTACAAGGAAATAAGCAGTAAGATAATTTGTACAAATGTTCATCTCCATTGACGTGAAGTAGATAGAGTAACGAGAGTTTGCACAAGAGTAGAGAGAGACCACACATAAGATTTGCTGCTGGTGTGTAAGCGATATAGAAAGTAAATATCAAGTGAACGTAAGGATGGAGACAGAGAGGCTAGAAGCCTTGAGGTTAATGAGGTTTTGTGGTTAAAACCTGAGAGGAGGAACGCTAAGGTCGTTCCACCTGCTGCGTAGACAAGAGCGGAACAGTTCCATAGTCCCTTCATTCTGTGTTACACTCACATGACTTTCTCTACTCGTGTACTAACCATTCTTACAAACTCTTATTCCTATATCTTCTTCGTGTTAGTTGAGATAAACATTTGTACATATTGCTTTGTGCGATGGTCAAATGTTTTAAAGCTTTGACATTCCGTTCTCTTTGCACACTTAACATATAAAAAAACTGAACAACGATGATCCATTTCACGAAAGTATTAAGTTACCGAAACTCACACACATAACAGGGAATATCTCCGAAATGGTTCACCCTACAAGAAAATTTATTGAGACATAAATTGTGTATTTTAGCAAGATCTACGTGTTTTGTATAGTATGATTTGGTCTATCTCTAACGGTTTACCAGTTATGCAAAAGTCGTCCAGAGTAAATACGACTACAGGGGCTATAGCCAGAAAATTCAAACTGTACATTTTATTTTTCATAAAAATGTCTTAAACATGTGACATTTTAATTAAACTCGTTAGAGCCATTTTCAATAAAATCAACATTTTCGAAAAATTTTCCATGTGAAGAGTAGTTTAGGGTGGGGCTATTTTCTTCAAAATCTTCGTGTCGCATCCTTCAAAGACATTAAGCTTTGATTTTTAACCGACTTTTCGTTTTTGAGTTATGCTGTCCATAGGCGCACGACTGACACACACACACCCACAGACGCGCGCACGCGCGCGCGCACACACACACACACACACACACACACACACACACACGGACCTTTTTCTAAAAATGCTTTTTTCTTGATTCAGGGGGTCCCAAAGTAAAAAGGGCTATTATAATGTTTAAATAATGACCAATAAACTTAATGTTTTTTTTTTTTCATTTTATTTTTAGCTTCTCTACTGGTAAGTAGAGGAAGTATTGTATTCCACCCAAAAATTCGATGTCGATATTTCAGCGGAAATATATATTTTGGGACCCCCTGAATCAGGAAAAAAGCATTTTTCGAAAAAGGTCCGTGTGTGTGTGTGTGTGTTTTTCTGAATGCAAACAGCATAACTCAAAAACGAAAACTGGGTTAAAAACCAAATTTGGTATTTAAGTTTAATATCTTTCAAGGATGCAGCAAAAAGATTTTGAAGGAAATTCCATAAGTATTCTTTACATGGAAAATTTTATGAAAATTTTTATTTTCTCAAAAATGGCTCTAACGAATTTAATAAAAATGCCATATGTTTAGGGTATTTTTATGGCAAATGAAATGTATATTTTGAATTTTCTGGCTATGCTCTATGTGGTCCTATTAAAAGGTTTAGAAGATTTAACTATCGCTCAAAGTCTACTGTATTCCCATATTCCCCTTGCATCTGGGGATATGAACCAGGGACGTTCGGAATGCAGGACACGACGCTACCGCTGAGCCAAGCCACTCTATTTTGTGAACTCGTTATTTGTTTTGTACTTGGAAAAAGCGTTCAGACGCGGTCATAAAGGAAAATGGAAGGATGAAAAGTGGAGTGTAGAACGATGAAAATAAGAAGGCACGAGATAATATATTAGAATAACATTGTATAAAAGACATCACAAAAAGGAGAAATAGAGAAGATAAATGTGTATAAAGAGGAACTAAGGAAATGGAGCGCACGTGTTCGTATTAGATGTTACAGTGAATATATTCCATAGAAGTTGAACAATAACATTAAAACAAATGACAAAATTAAGGAAGAGCCGTTCTCTTTAGTTATGCGTGCATTAGGAGATCCCAGTGAAACTGGCATGCTGTCACTGCGGATCCCAGGGGAGTGTCAGGGATCTACAGTGTGACCAACATACCGCAACGAAACTACGTCCCCTGGCTTACGTCACCGCACGGTATTACGTGCACATGGCTTTCTCCACATAGTATCTTTGTTATTTTTACTTTCTCTAATACATATACGTAGAGGACACAAATACCGTATTTTATCGCATAAGTCCCCCCCCCCTCCCTCGCATATTTCCCTCCCCTATGATTTTTCATCACTAAAAATTATTTACCTATTAAACATCGCATAATTGCCTCTCCTGGTTCGTTCTTATTGGAGCGGCCTTGAAATGACTTGATAATGGACAACAATCGACGCAGCGGTGCCTGTCACGGACAACAATGGACTCAGTGGTTGCCACAAAAATACTCGTATTGCCATTGTCACAACGTATCGTAAAATTGAAATATGAAGTTGCAGACGTGTTTTTAAGTCAGTTTGTTACAAGTCGTCATATTGTTAAGAAGAGTTCAAAAAGAAAACAGGTATTTCTTGTGCCATTAATGGTTCTGACGACATATTGTGGAATAGTCAACATTTAGATTGTTTTCTGAGCCAGATATAAATGAAAATAGTGACGGAAGTGAGACCGCAGAAATGAGAGAAAGAAACAATGAAACAATACATTGTAGGCCCAATGAAACCGTGGTATGTGTCCAGTTCATTCACAAATTACTCTATACCTACCTGTATAACTTACTACATGGTTTCCCTTCCTTTCTGAATTCCTAGAAGCACCACTCGCACAATTCCCTCCCCAGTGTTTTCAAACAAATTTTTCAAGAAAAAAAAGGCGGGAATTACGCGATAAAATACAGTATTCGATGTCGATATTTCACCGGGAACATGTTTTGAGGCCCCCTGAATCCAAAAAAGCATTTTAGAAAAGGGTCCGTGTGTGTGTTTGTGTGTGTGTGTGTGTGTGTGTGTGTGTGTGTGTGTGTGTGTGTGTGTGTGTGTGTGTGTGTGTGTGTTTTACTATACCAGAAATGTAGATCTTGCTAAAATACACAATTCCTGTCCAAATAATTTTTGAGTGGAATGAACTTTTTCGGAAAAAAGGCAAAGAGAACGGAATCTCAAAGCTTTAAAACATTTGACTATCGCTCAAAGCCTAGTGTATTCTCATATTCCCCTTGTACCTACAAGGAAATAAGCAATAAGATAATTTGTAAAAATGTTTATCTCAACTTACACGAAGAATATATAGCAATAAGAGTTAGTAAGAATGGTTAGTACAAGAGTAGAGAAAGTCATGTGAGTGCAACACATTTTTTTTTAATTATGTGCAGAACATTTAATTTGCGAGTGTAGCTAACAAAATGACTATAATTATTTGCAGTATTACTGTTAATGTTTTAATATATTCATATATTTGCATACGCCACGCAATGTTTGTATAAATGGTTTTTTTAAAGGAACGTATGCTGTGATTAACCAATCATTTCGGAAACCAAATTACATGGGCTAAGTTAGAGACGAGGTGGCGGCGACGGCAGCGGCGGCGTGTTTTGTCAAATGGATACACATTGCGTGTACAGATATTCAACTAGCGTCTCGTTTTCTTTTTAATATTGGAAATTATATATCATTAAGTTAGTGAAAGAATGTGAAACAAAGGAGAGACACGAATGGTGCGATTATCGCCCGTCGGGGAAAACTTGTGCTGGCAATGTATCCATGAATTTGGTGAAATTCGCTGAAAATTTTTATTTTTACGGTGCTCATTAACGGTACCCTTTGGTTTTCTCAATACCTGCCATTTTTAAAAGTGCAGCGAAGTGAAAATATGTGATGTTCTAAAGTATTGAAGTTGGAGGTTTAATTGTTTTGCAGCGACATTGCCAGCAACTCAAAAATGTGTGTACCAAATTTCATTACAATGTATAATCACATTCCTAATATATTAATTAATTCATACTAAATACCTGGGCGACCAAGCTTCACTCGGCGTTTTTCGCCTGTTTTTGAGAAATCTTTTAATTTTTTTGTGGGAGAAGTTACTTAGATAAACCTGAAAGAAAAAACATGCACTAAATAATCAGTTTTGTCGCAATTGTTAAGAATCATTTCCGAGATACAAGAGATATAGAAATACATACAAATATTTCATAAACACCATCATTTCAGCTGAAAAACGTCTACTACTGAACGCAGGCCTGGTCCATAGATATCCACCTAGTTTGAGGTTTTCGTCGAGCATTTGTTCCATTATGGAGTTCAGTTCTTTGCTGCTGCGATTGACTCCAGGACGTTAACACGTTGGCCAAGGTCCTTCATATTTCCGTCGAGTTCTTCCATGGCTTCCTTAACCCCGGCCAGTCGCTCGTTAGTATTCTCCGATAGATCTATCTTCATGTTGGACATTCCCGCCTTCATCTCTTCCGTTTCGGAGTTTACATTTTCAATTTGGCTTCCATTTTTGTTTCCATTTTGTCAATTTTTGTTCCCATATTTTCTATTCCATAGTTTACATTTTTCCAATTCGGATTTATATATATGTGACAGAAATTGTTTCTAGAAGAGTGAGCAGAGAAACAGATGCGAATGTGTTATCTAAAAGTAAGTTGAGAAACCACCGTGAATGTAATATCCAGCATTTCTATTTCAAACATACAGAAAATTGTATGACTTCTTTGTAGAAGAGTGAGTAGAGAAAGAGATGTGAATGTGTTACATAAAAGTGAGAGGAGAAAGTACTGTGAATATAATGTGCATGTATACAAAATTTTTAAAATGTTATTTTTTATATAGAATCGCGTTTTTTCGGGAACTACACCTATATAGATGAACTTAAAAAGCAAAACCCTATCTGAATATAAAATTTGATCGAACTCGTTAGTGCCGTTTCCAAGTTGCGCAGAATATATTTATATACAAGAATTGCTCATTTAAATATATAAATATATAATATATAAATATATAAATATATAATATATAAATATATAAATTCTATCTCCTTCAATGGATGTTGAACCACAAATTTGATATTTTAAAATTACAAAAGTATTGCCCGCTAAATTTCGTCGCTGCAGCTTTCAAATACAGTTTTCGTTTTCACGTATTCATAGAGTAGATGTTAGCTAAGGAAAATACATTTCTAAATGTTGTGAAAGGAAAGGAAACGAACAAGTATACTTAAACTTGAAAATTCATTTTTTCATTTCTTTTTTCAGCATTTTTCGCCGTTCAAAATACTCCTAGGACCTTAGTTTATAATCTACCAGCTAGATCTTTTCAGAAGAGCTTTAGAGATTAAGGTATTAAAATTTGTCATACAGTAGTTAAAATATTAAAAGAATTAAAAGTAAATATTCTTCACAACTCACACTCAGGAATTGAAAATGTTAATGAATTGTATACAAAAGGGAAAAAGAATTCATCTGTGGATTTTTTAATTTTCATGGATCCATTGCCTTAATAGTGGAAGTTGTACATAAATCATTGGATGAGTGAAAGAATGTGAAGGAGAGACTCGAGGTCTTATTCCCTGTCCGTACGCCGTGTAAATCAACCTCGCCGATGGAAATGTCTCCTGCCGGCGGGGGAAAACTTTCCCTTCCCATTAGTATTTAAAACACGATTACGGAAATCTCTTTTCGCTAAATCAATCCCAGACACACGACTATCGGCTGCAACAAGAACCTGGGCTTCGGGTCATGCTATACTGAAATTTACTGTAAATCTCGTAAAAATTAACATTTATATTTCATGACTCTTTAAACTTCAAGAGAAGGAGGAGGAGAAGAAGAAGGAGAAGAAGAAGAAGAAGAAGAAGAAGAAGAAGAAGAAGAACCAGAAGGAGAAGAAGCTGAAGAAGCAGAAGAAGGAGAAAAGGAGAAGGAGAAGAAGCAGAATAAGAAGGAGAAGAAGGTACAAGGGGAAAACAATAGATTTCTTTAAACCTGAAGAAAATTCTGGCTATAGCCCCTGTAGTCCTATTTACTCTGGATGACTTTTGCATAACTGGTAAACCGTTAGAGATAGACCAAATCTTAGTCCATAAAAATATAGATATTTTTAAAACACTCAATTTAAGTCTTAATACCCAAGCTGAGCAGAACATTACTTCCACTTACTGGTGTTTTGCTCCTCACTGTAACTTTCCTATCTGACCTTACCTTGGTCATCTCTTGTTCTCTTCCGACCCCGATGCTATTGAGGGCTAGGGAGTCTTTATTTTTCCAACCTCTCCATTTCTCTAATTTCTCTATAAAATCTTAACCCCAACATGCTGACCTGTCATGGCATGTAATACGTCCTCTTGATTGGTGATCAGAGGATATGGTCGGTGAATTTATTTTGATAATTCTGCCGGTCAGGTCGGTGAGACCCGTAAACCAACGACAGGTGTGGTCCTCCAGACATTCTAGGGGTTGTGAGAGAGCGATGTGACCGCCAAAACATAAACATATGGTGCTCTCTAAAAAACGGTTACCATTACTGCTATTGCTCTCTTCAATATCATTGTGAAAAATATTGGAGAGCAAGAGGATTAATGACTTCATTGTCAGAAGTCCAGCATTAGCTAACAACAACATTTTTTTTTTTTTTTTTTTTTTTTTTTTTTAAGTAGAGTGAACCATTTCGGAGATGTTCCTTGTTATTTGTGTGACTTTTGGAAAGCTGTCTATTTCTCGATGCTGGTGCTGGGAAAGGTGAAAGGGAACCAACTGCCTGCCTGACAAAAACCCATAAGGAAGGAAAGAAAGTGATTTCGTGTCAGCTTTGTGTCTGTCATACATACACCAGGACCATGCGCAAAATGACTTTTTGTTCACTTCCTAATTAGAATGAGCCTGAAATATTAAAATCATAACGAGCTTCTAAATTATACAGGCAAAATTAAACCAGCTGCCCTTGTAATGCTAATAAAGTCTGAAATACTTGTGCTTTTGTTTCACCAACTTCATAAATAGAACTCAGGTTTGCAGGTGTAATTTAGTAGACTTGTTTCGGACCAGAGCAGAGGAAAGAAAACACAATTTACAAATGTTAAAGAGACAACCAGATAGTGCTTTAAGGGGTATGTTTTGACTATTTCTCTCATCAGCTATTGGTCGCGGTTTTATCACTTTAGTTATATCACCTCCTCCATGCGATTGCGCAGACAGAAACGTTTTCTCTTCTTCCCGTTAGTTGACATAAATTAACTTAGGGCTTATTTCCTTGTAGGAAAGTAAAGCTTTGAGATTACGTTCTCTTTGCACGTCTAACATATAAAAAATCAATCGCGATCTTCCATTTGACGGAAGCTTAGGTTTTCCAAAACTCACACAAGTAAGAAATTGTTCACTCTATAAAAAACTGTAATTAGACATAAATTGTGTTTTCGCGGAAGTACATTTTTTGTATAGTAAGATTTTGTCTATCTCTTACGGTTTACGAGTTATTCAATAGTCATCGAGAGTAAACAGGACTACATAGACTATAGTCAGAAAATTCAAGATACACATTTCATTGGTCATAAAGATATCTTAAACATATGGTAGTTTAATCAAAATCGTTAACCATTTTCGAAGAATAAAATAATTTAATTATTTTTATTTTCTCTACTGGTAAGTAGGGGAAGTATTGTATTCCATCCAAAAATTCTATGTCGAGATTTCACCGGAAATATATGTTTTGAAGCCCCCTGAATCCAAAAAAAGCATTTTTAGACAATGGTGCGTGTGTGTATGTCTGTGTGTCAGTCTGTCAGTCTCTGGACAGCATAACTCAAAAACGAAAAGTCGGTTAAAAACCAAAGTTGGTATTTAACTTTATTGTCATTCAAGGATGCGACACAAAGATTTTTAAGAAAATAGCCCCACCCTAAACTACCCTTTACATAGAAAAGTTTTCGAAAATTTTGATTTTCTTGAAAATGGCTGTAACGATTTTGATTAAAACGTCATACGTTTGAGATATTTTATGACAAATGAAATGTATATCTTGGATTTTCTGGCTATAGCCCCTGTAGTCGTATTTACTCTGGACGACTTTTGCATAACTGGTAAACCGTAAGAGATAGACCAAATCATACTATACAAAAAATGTAGATCTTGCTAAAATACACAATTTATGTCTCAATAAATGTTCTTGTAGGGTGAACCATTTCGGAGATATACCTTGTTATGTGTGTGAGCTTCGGAAAACTTAGAACTTTAGTGAAATGCAGCAACGTTGTTAATTTTTTATATGTTAATCGTGCAAAGAGAACGGAATCTCAAAGGTCAAAAAGATTTTACTGTCGCACAAATATCTCCCTTGTATCTACAAGGAAGTAAGCAATAAGATAATTTGTACGAATGTTTATCTCAACTAACACGAAGAAGATATAGGAATAAGAGTTTGTAAGAATGGTTAGTACAAGAGTAGAGAAAGTCATGTGAGTGCAACACATCACATTTTTTAAAATAATCGTTGTTTGATTTTCTAAGAAGTTCCAGGGTTCCTCTCTGAGTGCAGACAAACACTGGACAAATAGTGAATCAGTGACAAAAACGTTGAGGCATCTGGAAGTGACAAGGAACCGAAAGCCATTAGCGACCGGCTGGCCGGCCGGCCGTTCGGACACTTGTGCATCAAATGTGATCACAAAAAGCCACTCAGCAAATTCTAGCTCTTAAATGTGATGTTGAGGAAAAAAAAACACTTCATCTATAACGTGAGTAATAGTTGGATCCGGTCTGGCTAGTTCACCAGATATCCTTCCCATGCCTCCTCATAATTAATGAATCATCATCATCGTGAAGTTGTTCTGCACTCCGAGGTTGGCAAGAACATCCTCTCCTCTCAGAGCTCCTTCAGTTTAACTCGTGGCTCTTTCTATGGTGCACAGACCAGCAATGTTACATCTAGGAAATTTATTATGAAAGAATGCAGACATCGATTACAAAATACTAGGTGTTCCTCTTCAATACACTTTCAGTCTCTCAGAGTCATGCATTTGCTGTGTAGATAATCCAGTGTAGAGAAGAACAGTGTGAATCAGTAATATTCAACCTATATTATATTAGCAGTTACTATAATTAATCAAACTTAACTAGAAAATATCGCTATAACATATTATTATTATTATTATTATTATTATTATTATTATTATTATTATTATTATTATTATTATTATTATTATTATTATTATTATTATTATTATTATTATTATTATTATTATTATTATTATTATTATTATTATTATTATTATTATTATTATTATTATTATTATTATTATTATTATTATCATCATCATCATCATCATTATTATCATCATCACTATCATTATTATTATTATTATTATTATTATTATTATTATTATTATTATTATCATCATCATCATCATCATCTTATATATTTAAACGAGCAATTCTTATGTGTATATATATATATATATATATATATATATATATATTCTTGTATATATATTCCGCGCAACTTGGAAACGGCTATAACGATTTCCACCAAATTTTGTGTTCAGATAGGGTTTTGCTTTTTAAGTTCATCTATATAGGTGTAATTCCCAAAAAAGGCGATTTTACATAAAAAATAACATTTTTATATCGCTTCTACAATGCAATTCTTGTATACAGGTATATTCTCGGTAATTCAAAAATGGCACTTCAGATTTGGTTAAATTTTTGTATACATGCATATTATATTCACAGTGTTTTCTCTACTCACTTTTAGGAAACACATTCACATCTCTTTCTCTACACACTCTTCTATAAACAATTTTCCGTAAAAAACGTGATTTTACACACAATAAAATTTATCCACAGTTTTAAAATAAGTCATACCATTTTTTGTGTGTTTGAAATGGAAGTACTATTACATTCACACTGTTTTCTCCTCGCAGTTTTAGCTAACACATTCACACTCAGTCTTCTACAAATAAGCCATACAATTTTCTGTATGTTTGAAATAGAGATGCTGCATATTACATCCATAGTGGTTTCTCTACTTAAGTACTTTTAGGTAACAAATTCACATCTCTTTCTCTACTCAGTCTTCTATAAACAATTTTCCATAAAAACATGATTTTACACCAAAAATCATTTTTGTCCCCACTTTTAAAATAAGCCATACGATTTTGTGTACAATGTTTGAAATAGAAATGCTGCATATTACATTCACAGTGTTTTCTCTACTTAAGTACTTTTTGACTCTTAACAATTGCGACAAAAATGATTATTTAGTGAACGTTTTTCATTTCAGGTTTATCTATCTTCTCCCACAAAAAAGATTAAAAGATTTCTCAAAAACAGAAGCGAGAAACGCCGAGGCACTACTACTACTACTACTACTACTACTACTACTACTACTACTACTACTACTACTACTACTACTACTACTACTACTACTACTACTACTACTACTACTACTGATGATGATGATAGTAGTAATAATAATAATAATAATAATAATAATAATAATAATAATAATAATAATAATAATAATAATAATAATAATAATAATAATAATAATAATAATAATAATAATAATAATTGTTGAACGATGAGATCTTTCTGTTGCAAGAAAGTAATTTCCTTAGTAATGGTAAATAAATTCATGTTTTGTGTTTAATTAACGTATATTTTTGCAGCTTTAGTTTATTGTTGTGTATTTGGTTTAGTTTTAACTACAGTGCCTAACAACATTTTAAGACGAGCTCCATATATGAAATTGTTTTAATTCAAAAACAATCACTTTAGTACATACAAGAGACTTTTCTAACAGCAGTAAAAATGTCATCCAGATCTCTTAGTTTTTAGGGCAACTCTACTTAGTTTTGCTTAACATGTGTAACTTTCTTCAGAATTAAGTTGTCCTATTATCCATGTATGTACTAATCCAGATGACGTAATACTTACTGAGGAGTATGTTTCGAGCAACAATCTGCTATGAATTAGCATTGTTAGCGTATCACAGAGCGGCTGATGGTTGTGCTTGCCTCACGCGAGTCATGTGCGCACACACTGGATGTGGCATAGAGTAGTGCACCTCGCTTGAGGTTTAAAGCTAAGTTTTTCACTATTTTATTTGGCAGTGAAGGCTGATTTCATACTTTTAATTCCTTCTGTGCGTATCAGAGTACAACAAACAGCAATATGTGTGAACGTGTAAGAGAAAAATACGCCAGAAAACCGAAAGCAGGGTATGCACACTGCTCAAGTGCTTCCGCGAGGTTCACTAGGAGAAAAAAAAGTGTTGTAGAAAGAGCCCTGTATTTTCTGAAAACCTACTGCTGCGGATATGGAATCCGTGTGTTTGTAATCAACGAACTATCATCTAATCAGCTAATAATTGTAGAATTTAGAAATTTCACCTATTACACGAGTTCAAAGTTCATACCCAAGTCCACATACCACGCTATGTCACTGTCGTAAGGGTATCTTCAAGAGAAGTGTATAGATGAAGCTGACGTAGTTGTTTCGTGTGTGAAGTAGAATGACCTGCTACAGGGCTAGTGGGTAAAAAGCCCACACGATATTTACAATGGAGACCAGCGGGGCAGAATTTGTTGTTAGAGCTTGGCCGTGGTTAGAGTGTTCGCTACGTAATCCCCAAATAATCCACTTTGGTAAGGGACGCTGCCCTTCGTGGGAAACTGAGTTGGGGATCAATATCTGTATTGCTCTCATTATGTCGATACACAAGAAAAACTTGCACAACCCCCCTCCCCACCTCCTCCACCGAATATCAGCTTTTTCGGACACATACAGGGTGTGATTTATCGACAAATGTTCAGATTGTTTCCTTTGTCCTAGCTGATTATTATAATTACTATTACTATTCTTCTTAATCATATTTTTATATTATATATAAATTCTTTCGGATCCGACAGACGTCCTGTTCAAACGATATACAATTGTCTAAATAAACTAAGATGTCACTGTGAAATAAAGAAAAAACATCGCTAACACCGCGAATGTCGCCATTGCGCATTCTCTGTAGCGGTAACATGGCCACGTTTGTAAGTGGGTTCCAGGCTGAACCTACAATGCACAACATCACAACACCCCTAAGTACTATACTTCATTCTCTGTAATCTCAACAACGTACTTTAGCTTATATTATAAACACTGAATCATAAACGTTATAAATCATCAAACCACGGACAACGTCGGGTATTTCGCCTAGTAACAAAGAAACACAAGACTATTGGACAAGTACAACCTAAGTCTAAATGTTGTAGTGATAAATCATCAAACCACGGACAACGTCGGCTATTTCGCCTAGTAACAAAGAAACACAAGACTATTGGACAAGTACAACCTAAGTCTAAATGTTGTAGTGATAAATCATCAAACCACGGACAACGTCGGGTATTTCAGCTAGTAACAAAGAAACACAAGACTATTGGACAAGTACAACCTAAGTCTAAATGTTGTAGTGATAAATCATCAAACCACGGACAACGTCGGGTATTTCACCTAGTAACAAAGAAACACAAGACTATTGGACAAGTACAACCTAAGTCTAAATGTTGTAGTGATAAATCATCAAACCACGGACAACGTCGGGTATTTCACCTAGTAACAAAGAAACACAAGACTATTGGACAAGTACAACCTAAGTCTAAATGTTGTAGTGATAAATCATCAAACCACGGGCAACGTCGGGTATTTCACCTAGTAACAAAGAAACACAAGACTATTGGACAAGTACAACCTAAGTCTAAATGTTGTAGTGATAAATCATCAAACCACGGACAACGTCGGGTATTTCACCTAGTAACAAAGAAACACAAGACTATTGGACAAGTACAACCTAAGTCTAAATGTTGTAGTGATAAATCATCAAACCACGGGCAACGTCGGGTATTTCACCTAGTAACAAAGAAACACAAGACTATTGGACAAGTACAACCTAAGTCTAAATGTTGTAGTGATAAATCATCAAACCACGGACAACGTCGGGTATTTCACCTAGTAACAAAGAAACACAAGACTATTGGACAAGTACAACCTAAGTCTAAATGTTGTAGTGATAAATCATCAAACCACGGACAACGTCGGGTATTTCAGTTAGTAACAAAGAAACACAAGACTATTGGACAAGTACAACCTAAGTCTAAATGTTGTAGTGATAAATCATCAAACCACGGACAACGTCGGGTATTTCACCTAGTAACAAAGAAACACAAGATTATTGGACAAGTACAACCTAAGTCTAAATGTTGTAGTGATAAATCATCAAACCACGGACAACGTCGGGTATTTCACCTAGTAACAAAGAAACACAAGATTATTGGACAAGTACAACCTAAGTCTAAATGTTGTAGTGATAAATCATCAAACCACGGACAACGTCGGGTATTTCACCTAGTAACAAAGAAACACAAGACTATTGGACAAGTACAACCTAAGTCTAAATGTTGTAGTGATAAATCATCAAACCACGGACAACGTCGGGTATTTCACCTAGTAACAAAGAAACACAAGATTATTGGACAAGTACAACCTAAGTCTAAATGTTGTAGTGATAAATCATCAAGCCACGGACAACGTCGGGTATTTCACCTAGTAACAAAGAAACACAAGATTATTGGACAAGTACAACCTAAGTCTAAATGTTGTAGTGATAAATCATCAAACCACGGACAACGTCGGGTATTTCACCTAGTAACAAAGAAACACAAGACTATTGGACAAGTACAACCTAAGTCTAAATGTTGTAGTGATAAATCATCAAACCACGGACAACGTCGGGTATTTCACCTAGTAACAAAGAAACACAAGACTATTGGACAAGTACAACCTAAGTCTAAATGTTGTAGTGATAAATCACCAAACCACGGACAACGTCGGGTATTTCACCTAGTAACAAAGAAACACAAGACTATTGGACAAGTACAATCTAAGTCTAAATGTTGTAGTGATAAATCATCAAACCACGGACAACGTCGGGTATTTCACCTAGTAACAAAGAAACACAAGACTATTGGACAAGTACAATCTAAGTCTAAATGTTGTAGTGATAAATCACCAAACCACGGACAACGTCGGGTATTTCAGCTAGTAACAAAGAAACACAAGACTATTGGACAAGTACAACCTAAGTCTAAATGTTGTAGTGATAAATCACCAAACCACGGACAACGTCGGGTATTTCACCTAGTAACAAAGAAACACAAGACTATTGGACAAGTACAATCTAAGTCTAAATGTTGTAGTGATAAATCATCAAACCACGGACAACGTCGGGTATTTCACCTAGTAACAAGGAAACACAAGACTATTGGACAAGTACAACCTAAGTCTAAATGTTGTAGTGATAAATCATCAAACCACGGACAACGTCGGGTATTTCACCTAGTAACAAAGAAACACAAGACTATTGGACAAGTACAACCTAAGTCTAAATGTTGTAGTGATAAATCATCAAACCACGGACAACGTCGGGTATTTCACCTAGTAACAAAGAAACACAAGACTATTGGACAAGTACAACCTAAGTCTAAATGTTGTAGTGATAAATCATCAAACCACGGACAACGTCGGGTATTTCAGCTAGTAACAAAGAAACACAAGGCTATTGGACAAGTGCAACCTAAGTCTAAATGTTGTAGTGATAAATCATCAAACCACGGACAACGTCGGGTATTTCACCTAGTAACAAAGAAACACAAGACTATTGGACAAGTACAACCTAAGTCTAAATGTTGTAGTGATAAATCATCAAACCACGGACAACGTCGGGTATTTCACCTAGTAACAAAGAAACACAAGACTATTGGACAAGTACAACCTAAGTCTAAATGTTGTAGTGATAAATCATCAAACCACGGACAACGTCGGGTATTTCACCTAGTAACAAAGAAACACAAGACTATTGGACAAGTACAACCTAAGTCTAAATGTTGTAGTGATAAATCATCAAACCACGGACAACGTCGGGTATTTCACCTAGTAACAAAGAAACACAAGACTATTGGACAAGTACAACCTAAGTCTAAATGTTGTAGTGATAAATCATCAAACCACGGACAACGTCGGGTATTTCACCTAGTAACAAAGAAACACAAGACTATTGGACATGTACAACCTAAGTCTGAATGTTGTAGTGATAAATCATCAAACCACGGACAACGTCGGGTATTTCACCTAGTAACAAAGAAACACAAGACTATTGGACAAGTACAACCTAAGTCTAAATGTTGTAGTGATAAATCATCAAACCACGGACAACGTCGGGTATTTCACCTAGTAACAAAGAAACACAAGACTATTGGACAAGTACAACCTAAGTCTAAATGTTGTAGTGATAAATCATCAAACCACGGACAACGTCGGGTATTTCACCTAGTAACAAAGAAACACAAGACTATTGGACAAGTACAACCTAAGTCTAAATGTTGTAGTGATAAATCATCAAACCACGGACAACGTCGGGTATTTCACCTAGTAACAAAGAAACACAAGATTATTGGACAAGTACAACCTAAGTCTAAATGTTGTAGTGATAAATCATCAAGCCACGGACAACGTCGGGTATTTCACCTAGTAACAAAGAAACACAAGATTATTGGACAAGTACAACCTAAGTCTAAATGTTGTAGTGATAAATCATCAAACCACGGACAACGTCGGGTATTTCACCTAGTAACAAAGAAACACAAGACTATTGGACAAGTACAACCTAAGTCTAAATGTTGTAGTGATAAATCATCAAACCACGGACAACGTCGGGTATTTCACCTAGTAACAAAGAAACACAAGACTATTGGACAAGTACAACCTAAGTCTAAATGTTGTAGTGATAAATCATCAAACCACGGACAACGTCGGGTATTTCACCTAGTAACAAAGAAACACAAGACTATTGGACAAGTACAACCTAAGTCTAAATGTTGTAGTGATAAATCATCAAACCACGGACAACGTCGGGTATTTCACCTAGTAACAAAGAAACACAAGACTATTGGACATGTACAACCTAAGTCTGAATGTTGTAGTGATAAATCATCAAACCACGGACAACGTCGGGTATTTCACCTAGTAACAAAGAAACACAAGACTATTGGACAAGTACAACCTAAGTCTAAATGTTGTAGTGATAAATCATCAAACCACGGACAACGTCGGGTATTTCACCTAGTAACAAAGAAACACAAGACTATTGGACAAGTACAACCTAAGTCTAAATGTTGTAGTGATAAATCATCAAACCACGGACAACGTCGGGTATTTCACCTAGTAACAAAGAAACACAAGACTATAGGACAAGTACAACCTAAGTCTAAATGTTGTAGTGATAAATCATCAAACCACGGACAACGTCGGGTATTTCACCTAGTAACAAAGAAACACAAGACTATTGGACAAGTACAACCTAAGTCTAAATGTTGTAGTGATAAATCATCAAACCACGGACAACGTCGGGTATTTCACCTAGTAACAAAGAAACACAAGACTATTGGACAAGTACAACCTAAGTCTAAATGTTGTAGTGATAAATCATCAAACCACGGACAACGTCGGGTATTTCACCTAGTAACAAAGAAACACAAGACTATTGGACAAGTACAACCTAAGTCTAAATGTTGTAGTGATAAATCACCAAACCACGGACAACGTCGGGTATTTCACCTAGTAACAAAGAAACACAAGACTATTGGACAAGTACAATCTAAGTCTAAATGTTGTAGTGATAAATCATCAAACCACGGACAACGTCGGGTATTTCACCTAGTAACAAAGAAACACAAGACTATTGGACAAGTACAATCTAAGTCTAAATGTTGTAGTGATAAATCACCAAACCACGGACAACGTCGGGTATTTCAGCTAGTAACAAAGAAACACAAGACTATTGGACAAGTACAACCTAAGTCTAAATGTTGTAGTGATAAATCACCAAACCACGGACAACGTCGGGTATTTCACCTAGTAACAAAGAAACACAAGACTATTGGACAAGTACAATCTAAGTCTAAATGTTGTAGTGATAAATCATCAAACCACGGACAACGTCGGGTATTTCACCTAGTAACAAGGAAACACAAGACTATTGGACAAGTACAACCTAAGTCTAAATGTTGTAGTGATAAATCATCAAACCACGGACAACGTCGGGTATTTCACCTAGTAACAAAGAAACACAAGACTATTGGACAAGTACAACCTAAGTCTAAATGTTGTAGTGATAAATCATCAAACCACGGACAACGTCGGGTATTTCACCTAGTAACAAAGAAACACAAGACTATTGGACAAGTACAACCTAAGTCTAAATGTTGTAGTGATAAATCATCAAACCACGGACAACGTCGGGTATTTCAGCTAGTAACAAAGAAACACAAGGCTATTGGACAAGTGCAACCTAAGTCTAAATGTTGTAGTGATAAATCATCAAACCACGGACAACGTCGGGTATTTCACCTAGTAACAAAGAAACACAAGACTATTGGACAAGTACAACCTAAGTCTAAATGTTGTAGTGATAAATCATCAAACCACGGACAACGTCGGGTATTTCACCTAGTAACAAAGAAACACAAGACTATTGGACAAGTACAACCTAAGTCTAAATGTTGTAGTGATAAATCATCAAACCACGGACAACGTCGGGTATTTCACCTAGTAACAAAGAAACACAAGACTATTGGACAAGTACAACCTAAGTCTAAATGTTGTAGTGATAAATCATCAAACCACGGACAACGTCGGGTATTTCAGCTAGTAACAAAGAAACACAAGGCTATTGGACAAGTGCAACCTAAGTCTAAATGTTGTAGTGATAAATCATCAAACCACGGACAACGTCGGGTATTTCACCTAGTAACAAAGAAACACAAGACTATTGGACAAGTACAACCTAAGTCTAAATGTTGTAGTGATAAATCATCAAACCACGGACAACGTCGGGTATTTCACCTAGTAACAAAGAAACACAAGACTATTGGACAAGTACAACCTAAGTCTAAATGTTGTAGTGATAAATCATCAAACCACGGACAACGTCGGGTATTTCACCTAGTAACAAAGAAACACAAGACTATTGGACAAGTACAACCTAAGTCTAAATGTTGTAGTGATAAATCATCAAACCACGGACAACGTCGGGTATTTCAGCTAGTAACAAAGAAACACAAGGCTATTGGACAAGTGCAACCTAAGTCTAAATGTTGTAGTGATAAATCATCAAACCACGGACAACGTCGGGTATTTCACCTAGTAACAAAGAAACACAAGACTATTGGACAAGTGCAACCTAAGTCTAAATGTTGTAGTGATAAATCATCAAACCACGGACAACGTCGGGTATTTCAGCTAGTAACAAAGAAACACAAGACTATTGGACAAGTGCAACCTAAGTCTAAATGTTGTAGTGATAAATCATCAAACCACGGACAACGTCGGGTATTTCAGCTAGTATCAAAGAAACACAAGGCTATTGGACAAGTGCAACCTAAGTCTAAATGTTGTAGTGATAAATCATCAAACCACGGACAACGTCGGGTATTTCAGCTAGTAACAAAGAAACACATGACTATTGGACAAGTAGAACCTAAGTCTAAATGTTGTAGTGATAAATCATCAAACCACGGACAACGTCGGGTATTTCACCTAGTAACAAAGAAACACAAGACTATTGGACAAGTACAACCTAAGTCTAAATGTTGTAGTGATAAATCATCAAACCACGGACAACGTCGGGTATTTCAGCTAGTAACAAAGAAACACAAGACTATTGGACAAGTGCAACCTAAGTCTAAATGTTGTAGTGATAAATCATCAAACCACGGACAACGTCGGGTATTTCAGCTAGTATCAAAGAAACACAAGGCTATTGGACAAGTGCAACCTAAGTCTAAATGTTGTAGTGATAAATCATCAAACCACGGACAACGTCGGGTATTTCAGCTAGTAACAAAGAAACACATGACTATTGGACAAGTAGAACCTAAGTCTAAATGTTGTAGTGATAAATCATCAAACCACGGACAACGTCGGGTATTTCAGCTAGTAACAAAGAAACACAAGGCTATTGGACAAGTGCAACCTAAGTCTAAATGTTGTAGTGATAAATCATCAAACCACGGACAACGTCGGGTATTTCAGCTAGTAACAAAGAAACACAAGACTATTGGACAAGTACAACCTAAGTCTAAATGTTGTAGTGATAAATCATCAAACCACGGACAACGTCGGGTATTTCAGCTAGTAACAAAGAAACACAAGGCTATTGGACAAGTACAACCTAAGTCTAAATGTTGTAGTGATAAATCATCAAACCACGGACAACGCCGGGTATTTCACCTAGTAACAAAGAAACACAAGACTATTGGACAAGTACAACCTAAGTCTAAATGTTGTAGTGATAAATCATCAAACCACGGACAACGTCGGGTATTTCACCTAGTAACAAAGAAACACAAGACTATTGGACAAGTACAACCTAAGTCTAAATGTTGTAGTGATAAATCATCAAACCACGGACAACGTCGGGTATTTCAGCTAGTAACAAAGAAACACAAGACTATTGGACAAGTACAACCTAAGTCTAAATGTTGTAGTGATAAATCATCAAACCACGGACAACGTCGGGTATTTCAGCTAGTAACAAAGAAAGACAAGACTATTGAACAAGTACAACCTAAGTCTAAATGTTGTAGTGATAAATGATCAAACCACGGACAACGTCGGGTATTTCAGCTAGTAACAAAGAAACACAAGACTATTGGACAAGTACAACCTAAGTCTAAATGTTGTAGTGATAAATCATCAAACCACGGACAACGTCGGGTATTTCAGCTAGTAACAAAGAAAGACAAGACTATTGAACAAGTACAACCTAAGTCTAAATGTTGTAGTGATAAATGATCAAACCACGGACAACGTCGGGTATTTCAGCTAGTAACAAAGAAACACAAGACTATTGGACAAGTACAACCTAAGTCTAAATGTTGTAGTGATAAATCATCAAACCACGGACAACGTCGGGTATTTCAGCTAGTAACAAAGAAAGACAAGACTATTGAACAAGTACAACCTAAGTCTAAATGTTGTAGTGATAAATGATCAAACCACGGACAACGTCGGGTATTTCAGCTAGTAACAAAGAAACACAAGACTATTGGACAAGTACAACCTAAGTCTAAATGTTGTAGTGATAAATCATCAAACCACGGACAACGTCGGGTATTTCAGCTAGTAACAAAGAAAGACAAGACTATTGAACAAGTACAACCTAAGTCTAAATGTTGTAGTGATAAATGATCAAACCACGGACAACGTCGGGTATTTCAGCTAGTAACAAAGAAACACAAGACTATTGGACAAGTACAACCTAAGTCTAAATGTTGTAGTGATAAATCATCAAACCACGGACAACGTCGGGTATTTCAGCTAGTAACAAAGAAAGACAAGACTATTGAACAAGTACAACCTAAGTCTAAATGTTGTAGTGATAAATGATCAAACCACGGACAACGTCGGGTATTTCAGCTAGTAACAAAGAAACACAAGACTATTGGACAAGTACAACCTAAGTCTAAATGTTGTAGTGATAAATCATCAAACCACGGACAACGTCGGGTATTTCAGCTAGTAACAAAGAAAGACAAGACTATTGGACAAGTACAACCTAAGTCTAAATGTTGTAGTGATAAATCATCAAACCACGGACAACGTCGGGTATTTCAGCTAGTAACAAAGAAACACAAGGCTATTGGACAAGTACAACCTAAGTCTAAATGTTGTAGTGATAAATCATCAAACCACGGACAACGTCGGGTATTTCAGCTAGTAACAAAGAAAGACAAGACTATTGGACAAGTACAACCTAAGTCTAAATGTTGTAGTGATAAATCATCAAACCACGGACAACGCCGGGTATTTCACCTAGTAACAAAGAAACACAAGACTATTGGACAAGTACAACCTAAGTCTAAATGTTGTAGTGATAAATCATCAAACCACGGACAACGTCGGGTATTTCAGCTAGTAACAAAGAAAGACAAGACTATTGAACAAGTACAACCTAAGTCTAAATGCTGTAGTGATAAATGATCAAACCACGGACAACGTCGGGTATTTCAGCTAGTAACAAAGAAACACAAGACTATTGGACAAGTACAACCTAAGTCTAAATGTTGTAGTGATAAATCATCAAACCACGGACAACGTCGGGTATTTCAGCTAGTAACAAAGAAAGACAAGACTATTGAACAAGTACAACCTAAGTCTAAATGTTGTAGTGATAAATCATCAAACCACGGACAACGTCGGGTATTTCAGCTAGTAACAAAGAAAGACAAGACTATTGGACAAGTACAACCTAAGTCTAAATGTTGTAGTGATAAATCATCAAACCACGGACAACGCCGGGTATTTCACCTAGTAACAAAGAAACACAAGACTATTGGACAAGTACAACCTAAGTCTAAATGTTGTAGTGATAAATCATCAAACCACGGACAACGTCGGGTATTTCAGCTAGTAACAAAGAAAGACAAGACTATTGAACAAGTACAACCTAAGTCTAAATGTTGTAGTGATAAATGATCAAACCACGGACAACGTCGGGTATTTCAGCTAGTAACAAAGAAACACAAGACTATTGGACAAGTACAACCTAAGTCTAAATGTTGTAGTGATAAATCATCAAACCACGGACAACGTCGGGTATTTCAGCTAGTAACAAAGAAAGACAAGACTATTGAACAAGTACAACCTAAGTCTAAATGTTGTAGTGATAAATCATCAAACCACGGACAACGTCGGGTATTTCAGCTAGTAACAAAGAAAGACAAGACTATTGGACAAGTACAACCTAAGTCTAAATGTTGTAGTGATAAATGATCAAACCACGGACAACGTCGGGTATTTCAGCTAGTAACAAAGAAAGACAAGACTATTGAACAAGTACAACCTAAGTCTAAATGTTGTAGTGATAAATCATCAAACCACGGACAACGTCGGGTATTTCAGCTAGTAACAAAGAAACACAAGGCTATTGGACAAGTACAACCTAAGTCTAAATGTTGTAGTGATAAATCATCAAACCACGGACAACGCCGGGTATTTCACCTAGTAACAAAGAAAGACAAGACTATTGAACAAGTACAACCTAAGTCTAAATGTTGTAGTGACAAATCATCAAGCCACGGACAACGACGGGTATTTCAGCTAGTAACAAAGAAACACAAGACTATTGGACAAGTACAACCTAAGTCTAAATGTTGTAGTGATAAATCATCAAACCACGGACAACGTCGGGTATTTCAGCTAGTAACAAAGAAACACAAGACTATTGGACAAGTACAACCTAAGTCTAAATGTTGTAGTGATAAATGATCAAACCACGGACAACGTCGGGTATTTCACCTAGTAACAAAGAAACACAAGACTATTGGACAAGTACAACCTAAGTCTAAATGTTGTAGTGATAAATCATCAAACCACGGACAACGTCGGGTATTTCACCTAGTAACAAAGAAACACAAGACTATTGGACAAGTACAACCTAAGTCTAAATGTTGTAGTGATAAATCATCAAACCACGGACAACGTCGGGTATTTCACCTAGTAACAAAGAAACACAAGACTATTGGACAAGTACAACCTAAGTCTAAATGTTGTAGTGATAAATCATCAAACCACGGACAACGTCGGGTATTTCACCTAGTAACAAAGAAACACAAGACTATTGGACAAGTACAACCTAAGTCTAAATGTTGTAGTGATAAATCATCAAACCACGGACAACGTCGGGTATTTCACCTAGTAACAAAGAAACACAAGACTATTGGACAAGTACAACCTAAGTCTAAATGTTGTAGTGATAAATCATCAAACCACGGACAACGTCGGGTATTTCACCTAGTAACAAAGAAACACAAGACTATTGGACAAGTACAACCTAAGTCTAAATGTTGTAGTGATAAATCATCAAACCACGGACAACGTCGGGTATTTCACCTAGTAACAAAGAAACACAAGACTATGGGACAAGTACAACCTAAGTCTAAATGTTGTAGTGATAAATCATCAAACCACGGACAACGTCGGGTATTTCACCTAGTAACAAAGAAACACAAGACTATTGGACAAGTACAACCTAAGTCTAAATGTTGTAGAGATAAATCATCAAACCACGGACAACGTCGGGTATTTCAGCTAGTAACAAAGAAACACAAGACTATTGGACAAGTACAACCTAAGTCTAAATGTTGTAGAGATAAATCATCAAACCACGGACAACGTCGGGTATTTCACCTAGTAACAAAGAAACACAAGACTATTGGACAAGTACAACCTAAGTCTAAATGTTGTAGTGATAAATCATCAAACCACGGACAACGTCGGGTATTTCACCTAGTAACAAAGAAACACAAGACTATTGGACAAGTACAACCTAAGTCTAAATGTTGTAGTGATAAATCATCAAACCACGGACAACGTCGGGTATTTCAGCTAGTAACAAAGAAACACAAGACTATTGGACAAGTACAACCTAAGTCTAAATGTTGTAGAGATAAATCATCAAACCACGGACAACGTCGGGTATTTCACCTAGTAACAAAGAAACACAAGACTATTGGACAAGTACAACCTAAGTCTAAATGTTGTAGTGATAAATCATCAAGCCACGGGCAACGTCGGGTATTTCAGCTAGTAACAAAGAAACACAAGACTATTGGACAAGTACAACCTAAGTCTAAATGTTGTAGTGATAAATCATCAAGCCACGGGCAACGTTGGGTATTTCACCTAGTAACAAAGAAACACAAGACTATTGGACAAGTACAACCTAAGTCTAAATGTTGTAGTGAGAAATCATCAAACCACGGGCAACGTCGGGTATTTCACCTAGTAACAAAGAAACACAAGACTATTGGACAAGTACAACCTAAGTGTAAATGTTGTAGTGAGAAATCATCAAACCACGGACAACGTCGGGTATTTCACCTAGTAACAAAGAAACACAAGACTATTGGACAAGTACAACCTAAGTCTAAATGTTGTAGTGAGAAATCATCAAACCACGGACAACGTCGGGTATTTCACCTAGTAACAAAGAAACACAAGACTATTGGACAAGTACAACCTAAGTCTAAATGTTGTAGTGAGAAATCATCAAACCACGGGCAACGTCGGGTATTTCACCTAGTAACAAAGAAACACAAGACTACTGGACAAGTACAACCTAAGTCTAAATGTTGTAGTGATAAATCATCAAACCACGGGCAACGTCGGGTATTTCACCTAGTAACAAAGAAACACAAGACTATTGGACAAGTACAACCTAAGTCTAAATGTTGTAGTGATAAATCATCAAACAACGGACAACGTCGGGTATTTCACTTAGTAATAAAGAAACACAAGACTATTGGACAAGTACAACCTAAGTCTAAATGTTGCAGTGATAAATCATCAAACCACGGGCAACGTCGGGTATTTCACTTAGTAATAAAGAAACACAAGACTACTGGACAAGTACAACCTAAGTCTAAATGTTGTAGTGATAAATCATCAAACCACGGACAACGTCGGGTATTTCACCTAGTAACAAAGAAACACAAGACTATTGGACAAGTGCAACCTAAGTCTAAATGTTGTAGTGATAAATCATCAAACCACGGACAACGTCGGGTATTTCACCTAGTAACAAAGAAACACAAGACTATTGGACAAGTACAACCTAAGTCTAAATGTTGTAGTGATAAATCATCAAACCACGGACAACGTCGGGTATTTCACCTAGTAACAAAGAAACACAAGACTATTGGACAAGTGCAACCTAAGTCTAAATGTTGTAGTGATAAATCATCAAACCACGGACAACGTCGGGTATTTCACCTAGTAACAAAGAAACACAAGACTATTGGACAAGTACAACCTAAGTCTAAATGTTGTAGTGATAAATCATCAAACCACGGACAACGTCGGGTATTTCACCTAGTAACAAAGAAACACAAGACTATTGGACAAGTACAACCTAAGTCTAAATGTTGTAGTGATAAATGATCAAACCACGGACAACGTCGGGTATTTCAACTAGTAACAAAGAAACACAAGACTATTGGACAAGTACAACCTAAGTCTAAATGTTGAAGTGATAAATCATCAAACCACGGACAAGGCCGGGTATTTCACCTAGTAACAAAGAAACACAAGACTATTGGACAAGTACAACCTAAGTCTAAATGTTGTAGTGATAAATCATCAAACCACGGACAACGTCGGGTATTTCACCTAGTAACAAAGAGACACAAGACTATTGGACAAGTACAACCTAAGTCTAAATGTTGTAGTGATAAATCATCAAACCACGTACAAGGTCGGGTATTTCACCTAGTAACAAAGAAACACAAGACTATTGGACAAGTACAACCTAAGTCTAAATGTTGTAGTGAAAAATCATCAAACCACGGACAACGTCGGGTATTTCACCTAGTAACAAAGAAACACAAGACTATTGGACAAGTACAACCTAAGTCTAAATGTTGTAGTGAGAAATCATCAAACCACGGGCAACGTCGGGTATTTCACCTAGTAACAAAGAAACACAAGACTATTGGACAAGTACAACCTAAGTCTAAATGTTGTAGTGAGAAATCATCAAACCACGGACAACGTCGGGTATTTCACCTAGTAACAAAGAAACACAAGACTATTGGACAAGTACAACCTAAGTCTAAATGTTGTAGTGAGAAATCATCAAACCACGGACAACGTCGGGTATTTCACCTAGTAACAAAGAAACACAAGACTATTGGACAAGTACAACCTAAGTCTAAATGTTGTAGTGAGAAATCATCAAACCACGGGCAACGTCGGGTATTTCACCTAGTAACAAAGAAACACAAGACTACTGGACAAGTACAACCTAAGTCTAAATGTTGTAGTGATAAATCATCAAACCACGGGCAACGTCGGGTATTTCACCTAGTAACAAAGAAACACAAGACTACTGGACAAGTACAACCTAAGTCTAAATGTTGTAGTGATAAATCATCAAACCACGGGCAACGTCGGGTATTTCACCTAGTAACAAAGAAACACAAGACTATTGGACAAGTGCAACCTAAGTCTAAATGTTGTAGTGAGAAATCATCAAACCACGGACAACGTCGGGTATTTCACCTAGTAACAAAGAAACACAAGACTACTGGACAAGTACAACCTAAGTCTAAATGTTGTAGTGATAAATCATCAAACCACGGACAACGTCGGGTATTTCAGCTAGTAACAAAGAAACACAAGACTATTGGGCAAGTACAACCTAAGTCTAAATGTTGTAGTGATAAATCATCAAACCACGGACAACGTCGGGTATTTCACCTAGTAACAAAGAAACACAAGACTATTGGACAAGTACAACCTAAGTCTAAATGTTGTAGTGATAAATCATCAAACCACGGGCAACGTCGGGTATTTCACCTAGTAACAAAGAAACACAAGGCTATTGGACAAGTCCAACCTAAGTCTAAATGTTGTAGTGATAAATCATCAAACCGCGGACAACGTCGGGTATTTCACCTAGTAACAAAGAAACACAAGACTACTGGACAAGTACAACCTAAGTCTAAATGTTGTAGTGATAAATCATCAAACCAGGGACAACGCCGAGTATTTCACCTAGTAACAAAGAAACACAAGACTATTGGACAAGTACAACCTAAGTCTAAATGTTGTAGTGATAAATCATCAAACCACGGACAACGTCGGGTATTTCAGCTAGTAACAAAGAAACACAAGACTATTGGACAAGTACAACCTAAGTCTAAATGTTGTAGTGATAAATCATCAAACCACGGACAACGTCGGGTATTTCACCTAGTAACAAAGAAACACAAGACTATTGGACAAGTACAACCTAAGTCTAAATGTTGTAGTGATAAATCATCAAACCACGGACAACGTCGGGTATTTCACCTAGTAACAAAGAAACACAAGACTATTGGACAAGTACAACCTAAGTCTAAATGTTGTAGTGATAAATCATCAAACCACGGACAACGTCGGGTATTTCACCTAGTAACAAAGAAACACAAGACTATTGGACAAGTACCACCTAAGTCTAAATGTTGTAGTGATAAATCATCAAACCACGGACAACGTCGGGTATTTCACCTAGTAACAAAGAAACACAAGACTATTGGACAAGTACCACCTAAGTCTAAATGTTGTAGTGATAAATCATCAAACCACGGACAACGTCGGGTATTTCAGCTAGTAACAAAGAAACACAAGACTATTGGACAAGTACAACCTAAGTCTAAATGTTGTAGTGATAAATCATCAAACTACGGACAACGTCGGGTATTTCAGCTAGTAACAAAGAAACACAAGACTATTGGACAAGTACAACCTAAGTCTAAATGTTGTAGTGATAAATCATCAAACCACGGACAACGTCGGGTATTTCAGCTAGTAACAAAGAAACACAAGGCTATTGGACAAGTACAACCTAAGTCTAAATGTTGTAGTGATAAATCATCAAACCACGGACAACGTCGGGTATTTCAGCTAGTAACAAAGAAACACAAGACTATTGGACAAGTACAACCTAAGTCTAAATGTTGTAGTGATAAATCATCAAACCACGGACAACGTCGGGTATTTCAGCTAGTAACAAAGAAACACAAGACTATTGGACAAGTACCACCTAAGTTTAAATGTTGTAGTGATAAATCATCAAACCACGAACATCGTCGGGTATTTCAGCTAGTAACAAAGAAACACAAGGCTATTGGACATGTACAACCTAAGTCTAAATGTTGTAGTGATAAATCATCAAACCACGAACATCGTCGGGTATTTCAGCTAGTAACAAAGAAACACAAGGCTATTGGACAAGTACAACCTAAGTCTAAATGTTGTAGTGATAAATCATCAAACCACGGGCAACGTCGGGTATTTCAGCTAGTAACAAAGAAACACAAGACTATTGGACAAGTACAACCTAAGTCTAAATGTTGTAGTGATAAATCATCAAACCACGGACAAGGCCGGGTATTTCAGCTAGTAACAAAGAAACACAAGACTATTGGACAAGTACAACCTAAGTCTAAATGTTGTAGTGATAAATCATCAAACCACGGACAACGTCGGGTATTTCAGCTAGTAACAAAGAAACACAAGACTATTGGACAAGTACAACCTAAGTCTAAATGTTGTAGTGATAAATCATCAAACCACGGACAAGGCCGGGTATTTGTGAAGGTTGTAAGCTTGATGTTAGAGAGGGTGTGATGCGTGTGGCCGGGTATTTGAGAATGCTCATGTGTGTCTGCCGTATATATTTCTCGTGTGCGAGTTAAGCGCACGCATGACGGTGAAGAGAAAAGTGAATCACAAGGCCGTAGCAAGTTACTTGTTCCAACAGAAGGGGAATTCCCCAAGTAATGGAATAAAGGAATATTGGGACGTGCGTGTGGAGCTGTAAGTTACGGCAAGACGTATCGGATTTGAGGTGAGAAAGGAAGAAAAAAGAGAGCGAAAGACGCTGGATAGAAAAAGATCTCCGCAAAACAGAGGTCGCGACTTGAAATCCGTCCGGTGACTTTTGAACCTGGATCAAGTCTAGTCTACATGCCTAGGGCAAATAGATCACGCTAGACGTATCCTGCAAGCTTGTTACATCCCGGTCCTGGCGAAGAGGCGGCGTAGGGCCAGCACTGCATCCCTAGGGACTCTTTGCCCTCGTATAGAACACGTGCTAACACGTTCTTAAATATATCTTATATATTTAAACGAGCAATTCATGTATATATATATATATATATATATATATATATATATATATATATATTCCGAGCAACTTGGAAACGGCTCTAACGAATTCCATCAAATTTTGTATTCAGATAGGGTTTTGCTTTTTAAGTTCAGCTATATAGGTGTGATTCCCGAAAAAACGCGATTTTACATAAAAAATAACATTTTTTATTCCCGCTTCCAGAGAGCAATTCTTGTATATATATTCCCTGTATGTCAGAAACGGCTCTAAAGATTTGATTAAATTTTTGGATAGATGCATATTACTTTCACAGTGTTTTCTCTACTCACTTTTAGGTAACACATTCACATCTCTTTCTCTACCCACTCCTCTATAAACAATTTTCCATAAAAAACATGATTTTACACCAAAGAACATTTTTATCTCCGCTTTTATATAACTCATACCATGTTCTGTGTTTGAAATAGAAATACTGTTACATTCACACTGTTTTCTCTTCTCACTTTTAAGTAACACAATTCACAGTAGTTTCTCTTCTCACTCTTCCACAAAGAAATCATACAACTTTCTGCATGTTTGAAGTAGAGACGCTGCATATTACATTCACAGTGATTTCTTGCTCACTTTTAGCTAACACATTCACACGTCTTTTTCTACTCACTCTTCTAAAAAGAAGTCATACAATTTTCTGTATGTTTCAAATACAAATGCTGCAAATTACAAAGTTTTTTCTCTACACTTTTAGGTATCACCTTCACAGCTCTTTCTCTTCTCACTCTTCTAGAAACGAAAAACGCCGAGTGAAGCTCGCTTGCCCAGGTACTAACACATAAATTGACATTTTCATTAAGTCAATACACCTGTAAAGGTCCATATTTCGGTTTCAGTTACCTCAAACGTTTACTTTCTCTACTGCATATAGTAAGTAGAGGAAGTGTTGTATTGACCCAAAATTTCGACATCGAGATTTTACCGGAAATATATGTTTTGGAGTCCCCTGAATGCAGAAAAGAAGTTGTAGAAAAAGGTCGTGTGTGTGTGTGTGTGTGCGCGCGGGTGTGTGTGTGTGTGTGTCCATATTTGTGTGAACAGCATTAATCAAAAAGAAAAGTCGGTTAAAAACCAACGTTGGTATTAAACATATTTTAAGGACGCGACAGGAAGATTTTGAAGAAAATCTAATATCTGAAATCCTAAACTAACCTTTACATGAAAAAGTTTTAGAAAACTTCTATTTTCTTAGCTCTAACCTTTTTGAATAAACTGCCATATATTTGAGATATTTTTATGACAAATGAAATGTATATCTTGAATTTTCTGGCTATAGCCCCTGTAGTCGTATTTACTCTGGATGAATTTTGCATAACTGGTAAACCGTTAGAGATAGACCAAATCTTACTCTACAAAAAGTGTAGATCTTGCTAAAATACACAATTTATGTCTCAATAAATTTTCTTGTAGGGTGAACCATTTCGGAGATATTCCTTGCTATGTGTGTGAGTTTCGGAAAACTTAGAACTTTAGCGAAATGCAACAACGTTGTTCATTTTTTATATGTTAATCGTGCAAAGAGAACGGAATCTCAAATAATAATATATGAAATTTGTAGGTTAAGCGGATTGTTATAGGATGACGTATATACATCACTGTAATCATGACAAATCATATAAAATACTTTAACACTGCACCTTACACATTTGCACAATGTATAAATAAGATGTATACCTGCTAGTTTTCGATTAACCCAGGATGAGGAAAGAGAGATATAGGTTATGTAACACGCCGTGGCTATAGCTTTGTTTGTGCCAGTCATAATCAGCGCAGTATAGCTTCATTATTTTTTGTAGCGCCAACTCGTATAATCTTAATATGTAGGACGGCGTGGCCTGCACTTCAAAGCGGTAATTTAATAACCAAATGGAAGCGTGACACGTGTAATAAACACTCGCCCTAGTTCAGTCCTATGCCACTAGGTGTTTTAGCATTTACAAATCGCTCCCAGTGACAGACATTGCGTACTGAAATGGGTCTTCGGCTTTGTGCGATAGTCAAATCTTTTAAAGCTTTGAGATTCCGTTCTCTTTGCACACTTAACATATAAAAAAATGAACAACGATGACCCATTTCACGAAAGTTCTAAGTTTTCCGAAACTCACACACATAACAAGGAATATGTCCGAAAACGTTCACCCTACAAGAAAATTTATTGAGATATAAATTGTGTATTTTAGCAAGATCTACATTTTTTGTGTCCTATAATTTGGTCTATCTCTAACGGTTTACCAGTTATGCAAAAGTCGTCCAGAGTAAATACGACCACAGGGGCTATAGCCAGAAAATTCAAGATACACATTTCATTTGTCATAAAAATATCCCAAACATATGACATTTTAATCAAAATCGTTAGAGCCATGTTCAAGAAAATCTAAATTTTCGAAAAAGTTTCCATGTAAAGGATAGCTTAGGCTGGGGCTATTTTCTTCAAAATCTTCGTGTCACATCCTTGAAAGACATTAAACTTCAATACCAACTTTGGTTTCCAACCGAATTTTCGTTTTTGAGTTATGCTGTCCACAGACTGACAGACACACAGACACACACACGGACCTTTTTTCTAAAAATGCTTTTTTTGGATTCAGTGGGCCTCAAGACATACATTTCCGGGGAAACCTCGACATCGAATTTTTGGGTGGAATACAATGCTTCCCGTACTTACCAGTAGAGAAAGTAAAAGTGGGTTTGAGGATGGGGATGCTGTTTTGGAACAGCCTATATGGACACACACAAGATGTCGAGAGGTGAAGAGACACCTTACTCGAAAGCGACACACATCGCTGGAAAGTTTGGTTGCGCGGCATTCCACCGCAGAGTGAGTGAGAGAGATGGAGGGAGTCGCATCAAATGGACATCTAGCGGTTCCGATCCATTATTTGAGACAAAGGGGAGGATCAGAATCCAATCGACAAGTCGTAAAACCACCTACCTACCCCTAACCCTCCCTCGCGCGATACGATCGAACTAGCGGTGCATCGATCGATTCAGGTTGCTTGGTTCATCCCGCTGTTTTTTCTTCCCCCTTTTTTGTAATTAACAGCAGCCCTCCACACGCAATCTCAGTTTTTTTGTTTTTCCTGGCAATTCCCCCAGCCTCTTGTACAATCATGTGGTTAAAGAAAGAAAAAAAAAGTCAATGGAAAAACTTGTGTGTCGTATAGGCAAAACTATATGGGCCGAAAAATACAACTTGTGTTCAGAGAGGTAGAAAATATAAGTCTTCTGTTAGATATCATCTGGAAATGTTATATCTTTCCCTGTCTCAATGAAAAATCACGTGTTTGAGCAACTATTCATTGAGCCGCACAACCTACAATGAAAATATAGCCCTTTAACTAACATGCAAAATAACGCTAAATTTAAAATTATACAAGAAATATTTGCAAACATTGTTCGAAAAGCTTCTAGTAGGAATAAATAACATACACTCATAAGCAGCACTTAACTGCGATACGGAATGCATTTGCACGCGCCGATATAACCAACAGAATGAATAGCACAAACAGTTTGTGCAAAATGGCGTCATTGTTTAGTAGGTAAAGTATCTCACACGGAGTGTGTTGTTTTAAACATATTAACAAAATATTGTGTCACCATAATTATGTTATTCTCTATTTTACGTAAGAAAGTAGAATTCAGTTGCTTCTATGCAGGTTAAATCGTTCCATATCTGTAGAGGTCTTAGGGGACCGCGGAGGGATACCTACAGTTTTGTACTTTGTTTACACTGCTACCTAAAGTGAACACCTGCAAGTGTGAGAGTGAGGAAGAGGATCATATGAAATGCAGGCGAAATCGATCATTGGCAAAATGGTGAGGAGCAATTGGTGGAATGAGTGGCATAGAAAACGTCCCTTTGTCTCACATACGGTGCCCTGGCATTGAACCCGGATCCTGTTGTTGACAGACGAACGGTCTAGCCACTGGGTCACCCTTTTCTTCGTGAAGCAAGTAGGAAAATATTAAAACACACAACACAAGAGTTTACTTTGGGTTTGTGGTTTAAGCTTGTAGCCGAAAATTCTTTGCTCCGTGAATTGCAACACAAGACAACAAGAGATAATTTGCGGTGCCTTGATGCGTGAAATTGCTTACCAAAATCCACAGACACTGAAGCAATTCTCAAGACAAACAGACCCTATTAACACGGAATAGAAATACACAATCTCTATTTGAATAGCACATCTTGTCTCACAAAAGCAAATACATACATATATAATGTATTACATGGTAGTAGCCACTTTCCTAAGATAGTGTAACTATAATCCCTACAAACACTAGCTAGGGACTCGGGGACTGAAGTTTGAATTGTCTATACATTTACTCTCTCCACTGTAAGTAGAGGAACTATTGTATTCCACCGAAAAATTTGATGTCGAGATTATACCGGAAATATGTTTTGAGGCCCTCTGAATCCCCCCTAAAAAAAAGCATTTTTAGAAAAAGGTCTGTGTGTGTGTGTGGGGGGGGGGGGTGTCTGTGGACAGCATAACTCAAACAAAAATTCGGTTAAAAACCAAAGTTGGTAACTAAGTTTAATGTGTTTTAAGGATGCGGAACAAAGATTTTGAACAAAATAGCACCCCCATGTAGTCCTGTTTAGTCTGGATGACTTTTGAATAACTGCTAAACCGTAAGAGATAGACAAATCTTACTATACAAAAAAATCTAGATCTCGCTAAAACACACAATTTATGTCGGAATAAATTTCTTTGTAGAGTAAACCATTTCGGAGATATTCCTTGTTATTTGTGTCAGTTTCGGAAAACTTAATACTTTGGTTAAATGGAAGATCGTTGCTCTTTTTTATATATCACTGTGCAAAGAGAACGGGATCTGAAAGCTTTAAAAGATTTGACTATCGCTCACAGCCTACTGTATTCTAATATTCCCCTTGTACCTACAAGGAAATAAGCAATAAGATAATTTGTACAAATGTTTATCTCAACTAACACGAAGAAGATATAGGAATAAGAGTTTGTAAGAATGGTTAGTAGAAGAGTAGAGAAAGTCATGTGAGTTCAAGACATCAGATTTTTGTAGATATGAAATCAATACTTTGCACACTTAGGAGTGTTTATGTTATAAACTAATACAAAAAGTTGCAGCAAAATCTTTTTTTATAGTTTTGAAAGAATTAATTGTTCAATTTATTCACAATCCGAAAATAGCTTAATATTCAAAATAGTTCATACGCATCAAACACTAAAATATCACAACGGTTATTTTATAAACTCTAATTCCCCAAAAAACAACATAAATCTCTGACAGGAAGAAAAAATAAATTATTTTTTGTCTATGTAATTTTTTTAAAGCTCAAATTATCTTACTACTAATTTTCTTGTAGGTTGACGCAAACGCTCCTCTCTGTCAAAGACGTCGCCTTTAAGACCTATAAGATCTCGTGTTTGGTGTCCGGACTAGCTCTAGCAAGAGGTCCTAATCTGCAGGGTATGCGTGAGTTATGGTAGGAATGGAACCAAACGAAGAATCAACCAACATATCACTTTATTTGTAAATTTCCAGATTTGTGGAGAACTGCCGACGATATTTAAATAAAATGTAACTTTGTAATTTCAACTACAACGTTATAACATTTTAACTTTGTCACCCTTTAGCGACCGCCGAATTATATATACGTGCTAGCTTACGTACAGTTCCCAAGTTCCACGTGCCTTCTCTCGGCTCGATTCAAGACGAGTGTCTGTTGCGTTGCATTTGTTTTTGCACGGGCAACAATAAGAAAGCGATTTCCATTGGCTAACTTTAGAGCACGTCATGGTTTGATAGGAACCAGCCCGCTAAATCGTTACACGTGTTTGTTTCTCGTGCGCGTCAACAAAGCCTTATCACTCTTTTAAATCTGCCTAGGCTTCCATTCTTGAGACTTTAACATATTAGCTTTATTATGTCTTCCCCTTCACTATTGACTAGAATCTCCTTTTGTTTCTTTCCATTATCAAATATATTGACATTATAATTTCGGTTTCGAGGTACAAGGGGAACATGGGTGTACTGTAGTAATATTACTTTATTCCACCTAAAACTTCGATATCAAAATTTCACTCTGTCTCTCTCTTTGTGCCTGTGAACAGCTTCAATCAATACAAAAAGGTCGCTTAAATATAAAGCCTGGTATTTAAGGTTAATATTTTCCTCTGAAGCAACAAGGAGAGTTACAGAAAGAAAAATCATCTCCCAGTAACTACGATTTATATGGAATATTTTTTAAAAATTTTTATTTTTTTAAAAATGTCTGTCGATTTTGTAAACCGTAAGAGACCTTATAATAAAAAATCTGCACTCACATGACCTTCTCTACTCTTGTACTGAGCATTTTCTTCATCTTGTAGAAGTTATGTTATTGCTTATTTCCTTGTAGGTACAAGGGGAATATTAGAATACAGTCAAATCTTTTAAAGCTTCAAGATCCCGTTCTATTTACACGGTTAACATATAAAAAATTAATAACGTTCATCCATTGACGTAAGTAAACTCACACAATTAACAAGGAATATCTCCGAATTAAAAAAAAAGTCACAAATTGTGTGTTTTAGCAAGATCTACAGTTTTGTACAGTAAGATTTGGGGTTTACCAGTTATGCAAAAGTTATCCAGAGTAAACAGGACTACAGGGGCTATAGCCAGAAAATTCAAGATATACATTTCATTTGTCATACAAATATCTTAAACATATGACATTTTAATCAAAATCGTTAGAGCCATTTTCGAGAAAAATAGAGTTCTATTTTCTTCAAAATCTTCGTGTCGCATCCTTCAAAGACATTAAACTTAAACGTAATTTCGGTTTGATTTTTAACCTCAAAACATACATTTCCAGTTAAATCTCGACTTGGAATTTTTGGGAGGAATACAGCACTTCCCCACATAGAGAAAGTAAAAATGTGGTCAAAGCACATATATGAGCGGTATGGGCTATGCTAAGGCACGCAGACGAGCTATGTGAAGTGAAGGTGTGAGTTTCCACAGAGTTAGGTATCGGCGAATTGCCGAGTGCACAACACAGCACGTGACGTCCAGAATAAAACAATTAAGTTCTTTAATTGTCTACATGCAATGTGCTTTTGTTCGAACGTGTTTTGAATCCCATTCTTCTCTTCACTTTTACTATTTCTCGCTTGTGCCTTTCGTTGTTTCCCTTTCTCTTCATTTATTATTCATTCTGATTTCCTTTTTTTCTGGTTTTAGTTATAAATGAGGCAGTCAGTATTCCTACAGGAATATATCATGCCTTTTAATTTCGTTAATATTTAATTCTTTTTCTAGCGCTATGCTACATGATAATCGTTCATTACAACTCTGTGAAGAAGACGTCGATAGTCCCATATGTGTGAAGCAGCTTATTTCCAAACAGGGGCATCAGTTGTACAATAAACAGCAACGGAAACAACATTTTCATATAAATTGTGTTATTGTATGTTGTATTCAAGTGTTAATTTGTTTAAGAAAATATAAAAAAGAATAAAACTAGTTTCAAATGATATAATGGAGTAATTTAGCCAAAAATAAACATCGATATATAAGTTTTCAGAGACAAACGTCTTAACAATAACCTATACAACATTAAGAACGGTTTCTGTTTTAATTTAGGGAGGATATTTTGAGAAATTGAATGTGTAGAAAATAACCAAAATATAAATTTCAGTTGTACGAGTATACTTTTGCAGTTGGACAAGATTTTGTTATAACGTTTTACGACTATATTATCACTGAAAGCTGCTATATGTCTAAATAAATTATTTTCATATATTTGTTATGCTTAATTACGAAATATATAATTAAAAAGAACCACCAACAACGCCGCGTACTTCAGCTAGTATGTAATAAAGCTTTTCGTTAAATATTTATGAGAATAGTTCGTAAAAGAGTTGGCAGCGAAAGTGATGTGAATTTAACAGATACAAAAAGATTTTTTTTCCGGCTTTGACATCCGTATCCTCTTAGAACACGAATGAAATAATTGGATTGTTAAAGTAAAATATTGATTTCATTGTGACAGTCATAATTAGGACTAACATTCGAACACCACCATGTTCACTGCAGTATGCACATTGGTAAACACTCCTCGAGAATACGATTCGGATATAAATATGTCGCGGTGAAATCTATTTGGGTGGAAGTGCTAAATCTCTGGGAATGCTGCAATGTGTAACCGTGTTGCGAGAAGGCGCTGTATGGGGGCAAGAGCCCCTTCATTCACAAAAGGAACATTCCACCTCTGGGTGGAAAGGAAATTGCTATTTCCTTCCTTAAATTGTGTGTGGACAGGTTAACTCAAAAACGAAAAGTGCATAATAAATGGATTGAAGTTCAGCATGTTACACAAGCATTTGATGCAAATATTCAAATAATAAATAAATAAAGAATCCCACCACCACAGACTACCCTGTAGCTGAAAAAGTTGTCGAACATTTTGAATTTCTCAAAATGACTCCAATGATTTTGATTAAATTATCAATGCTTAAGATATACGCGGTTCATAGTTTTTCATGTAAAGGGTAGTTTAGGGTGGAGCAATTTTCAACAAAATCTTTGTAAAAATATATTAAACTTAAATACCAACTTTGGCTTTTAACCGACTTTTCGTTTTTGAGTTACACTGTCCACAGACACACACACACACACACACACACACACACACACACACACATAGATACACACACAGACACACACACCACACACACACACACACACACACACACACACACGCGCGCATCTGTTTTAAAACTGCTTTCTTTGGATTCAGAGGGCCTCAAAACGTATATTTCCGGTGAAATCTCGATATCGAAATTTTGGGTCGAATAAAATACTTCCTCTATTTACTATACGTAGTAAAATTAAAAAAAAATAAAAATAAAATAATATAATATAATAAAATAAAAATCTGTATAATAACCCTGGCACCTAATTACTTAAACCAGGGTTAATATGCCAGATATTTAAAATACATTCATACATACAACATACTTTACAGAAAAATTTTAAAATAAAATTACAAAATAATATAATATATAATAAATTATAAAGATAAATAAGTTAAATTATATATCATAAAAACGAAAAACAAGAAAATAAAAACAAAAACACAGATTTTAACGTTTCACACATAATTACTCTCAAAAATAAATACTCTAAAACAATAACAAATCATTTCAAACAATCAAAATACAATAACATTTCTAAATAAATTTATATTAAAAAAATTAACAATTTATAATATAAAGAAAAAATTTATTAATTAATTTATAATTTATAATTAATTTAATATTATAATTATACCTATAACTAATACTTTATATATATATATATTTAAAATTTAAATATACGCAGTAGAGAAAGTTGAAAAAATAAAAACTGCGTGCGCAAGCAAGAAACTAGGTCAGTGGCATTTAACTTTTAGGCAGTGCCAATGGACGCTGATGTACAATGTATGCTTGCTTCATGCTCCTTTTAAGAGGTTTTTAATTACTATACAACATTTAAATAACATTTCATAGACTAGGTATAACGTCCTTCAATTCGTGAAATGGTCTTAATAAATGCAACTGTTGATGGTGAAATTCTCTAGATAAATGGACAATCACTCGTGGCATCTATTACAGAGATATTTTGTTGTGGTTGATTATCGACAGTTCCTAGCGTTTAAGTACCGCGTCGGGTCATATATGCCTGGCCGTGGCCAGAAAGGGATTCCCCGTTTAGCATTTCTACGACTCACGGCAACTTACAGACCTTATTGCTATATTGGAAACAGTTTAAACAATCACATATAACACTTCTATAGTTATCTAATGTTTCTAACGGTTTAATTCTACATGCTCACATCAAATATGGGTCAATCCACATCAAATCGAACACCCGTAAAACACGACATTTTCGTAGGAGGTTCAAAATTTTTTTATGAATAATAGGCATCAAGTAAGGAGACCCGTATTTTTTTATTTCCGTATTTTTGAATTACTTGCTTAGTTATGGCTATTAGAAATTAAGCAATTTCTGCGCGCACCGTAATATAAAATCACTTGTTACTCTAAGGCCATATAGAGTTGAGAGTTGGGGTTTGGCGCACTGGAAAGGTTAAATACAACACTTTTAACAACTTTCGATGGATCATTATTACACATAAATTTTGGACTGTTTTTTCGATGGTATATTTTGCAAAACCAAAAATAGAATTTAAATCGATGAGTTAAAAATCTAAAAAAAATACACACGTATGCCCTGACATTTTATCTATAAAATAAGATGTTGAAAACTATGGAGCTTGCATTAGTGCATTTGCTACAATTTTTTTTTTCTAAAGGCCTGCAAGCGCACACGGACGAGTAACAAGCCAGGTGACTGCAGACAGCCTGCGAATTGCCGCGTCAGCTATGCTACTCAATAACTTCTTACTAAGGCAGTACAGTCCATACAGAAAAATGTCTCCACAATGTTTCCACAATCTTTCTGATACTCCTGTGGCATCTGATACGTGCTTTTGAATTTTTGAATTTTTTTGAAAAACCTTCTGTTGTAAGCAGTTCTTTGCTTTTAGCTTCTTCCTTCATGTACGTCCATACATTTGAAATAATTTCTCTGCTCTGACTGTGTAATGTTTTGATGTTCTAATAATTTAGAACGTATAGGTGCCATAATTGATTTACGCTATGATCAATGTCTCACAAATTCACTATATTCACTCTTTATCGCAAAGATCTATGTCTTCAACGGCACGCTGCACTAAAAAGCACCTTTGAATTAGGAAGACTGTCTCAGATCATGCAGACATCACTACCTTCTCCCTCCCTCCCTCCACAGAATTATATAATAGAGCTGATGAAACAGACAAAGGCTATGGATTCGCCAACAGTTTAAAATGCATATTTTAAAAACATTTTGAAGATACTAATAGTGTACATATAATAGTGTTAGCTAGCAGTGCTCTCCTTACTGTACTGTTGTAAAGTTCATGGAACCTCAAGCAGTTGACAGTCGCCGTAATGGAAGGTGGCAATTGTGTGAGGTTACGGCAGCCGTCACCGCTGCACTGATTTGCAAGTAAGTTAATTACAACTGAACTATTAGACACTCCATTCTGATTTTTTCTGAGAATATTGAATAAACTTCATTGTATTTTTAGTTTTTTTCCAGATTTTTAAATGGTCGAGTTTATGTTATTATCTAACTTTAAAACTTTAATCGTATAAAATATAATAATAATTAATAAAATTTTCTAATAAATACCTCACGAAATACTGCGATTTATCATTACAATCGGAGGTATGATTGATCGAAGAGTGAGGAGCGCGGGATTTTTGGGACATTTCAAAAATTAATATCTGCCAAAATAAATTTTTTATACAAAACGAAGAAACACGGGTCAAATATATTTTGTTCCAAAACACAAAAAAAAATTTCAAGAAAATCTGAGAGATCAAGGTCATTTTTTGCCATATTTTGCTCGATTTGATGTGGAATGACTCATACATCATTTATTAGTAAGTGATGATGTTTATTCTCACATGCATGCACATTTCCTTAATACCTAGAGTTGAGAAAGCCATGTGAATGTAGGGGTAGGTAGGCAGATAGCACATCACCCCTTCACTGGATGCACCTCAAGTCGCACATTTTGCTGCCTTGGCAAGTGCGTACTTGTGAGGCCGTCGCCATTCTTTGTGGCACGTGCTGAACAAATACTTACTCCCCTAGTATTCATAATTACTATGGTAGTAATTAAGGGAGCGCGGTCGTTGCACCACTTCCAAACGTCAGGGAGTCAATGTCAGCAGTTTCCACTTGGGGTGCTTGCTTTCTTTATTTAGCACCACTCTCTTTCGACTAATAAAACAAATCTGATATCTTTCATTCACATTCACCGACAGTGGTGGCCGGTGTCGTTAAGGTATAGACTCGTGAACAGTTTATATTAGCCCTTCCCAAATGTGCGTACCCAAATTCACTTCATTTCGTCTATTATCAGTGTTAACCACCTGTGGTGCATTGTCCAAAGTTTGTTACTCTATTTCACGTTAGTCTGTATAAACATTTGTATTAATTATCTTGTTAATCCGGTATTGATGACTGGTGACGCTGAAACCAAACCCAAACCCATACACATAGACACACACATGGACCTTGCGACATCGAATTTTTTGGCGGAATACAATACTTCCCCTACTTACCAGTAGAGAAAGTAAAAAGCATTTTTAGAAAAAGGTCCATGTGTTTGTCAGACTGTGGACAGGATAACTCAAAAACGAAAAGTCGGTTAAAAGCCAAAGTTCGTATTTAAGTTTAATGTCTTTTAAGGATACGACACGAAGATTTTGAAGCAAATAGTCCCACCCTAAACTACCCTTTACATGGAACATTTTTCTAAAATTTTGATTTTCTTGAAAATGGTTCTAATGATATTGATTAAAATTAATATATTTGAGATATTTTTATGAATTTTTTGGCTATAGCCCCTGAAGTCCTATTTACTCTGGATGACTTTTGCATAACTGGTAAACCGTCACAGATAGAGCAAATCTTACTCTACAAAAAATGTAGATCTCCTTAAAACATACAATTTATGTCTAAGTAAATTTCTTTTTAGAGTTAACCATTTCGGAGATATTCCTTGTCATCTGTGGCAGTTTCGGAAAACATAAAACTTTGGTGAAATGGAACATAGTTGTTCATTTTGTTGTATGTTCGCCGAGCAAAGAGAACGGGATCTCAAAGGTTTAAAAGATTTGACTATCGCTCAAAGGCTACTGTGTTCCCATATTCCCTTTGTACCTACAAGGAAATAAGCAATAATTTGTACAAATGTTTATATCTACTAACATGAAGGAGATATAGGAATAAGAGTTTGTAAGAATCGTTAGTACAAGAGTAGAGAAAGTTATATGAGTGCAACACATCAGATTTTTTAGCTATACGGTTTACAGGCATATGCGAAGACACCCTTTTCCATAATTTATTCTTATTCAGGAGTCCCCAAAACATTTATTTTTCTGTCTTCACTTCACTTCATTCTAGTTGATTGTTTCAGGGTTGCAAGTGCATATGTGAGTTCTTTGCGTCGCATGGCAGGGAAAAAGGATGCTCTCTATAAAAAAGTTTCACTTTACGTTACTCCTCCCTTCCCTTTATAAGTGATAAAGTTAGAGCTAAAATCAACTTCATTCGACGATTTTCAAAAATTATGAATGAATTGGAACAGAGAAATAGTCAGAGGTGAACAAGGTATATGTTTTCGGGCGTTTGTAATCCCTAGCAAATCATTAAACTGAATCTGGGTAATCTGAACTGGAACGTGAAGATTTCGGGATGTAGATTACACTGGGGAATGCTTTAAGACTGGCTATATGGATTATATTGCATCTTCAATACACAATAAAACACTCATAGAAACGTCCATAAAATGTATGTTGCTTCTCTGTGTTTACATCACTAAAAATAATATCTGGTGTTCTTCACGAACATTTTCATGTAACTATCAATAAAACTTATGTTTACTTCTCTAAACATATCTAGTGCTCTTCGAAAAATGTAAAAGTGTCCATAAAATTAATTTTGTCTATAGTTTTACTTCACTAAAAGTAATATCCGGTGTTCATGATGAATACTAAGCGACCAGTTTGACTCTGTTCATATTTACTTGGTTAGCGTGTCTGCCTCACGTTCAAAAGGCGCGAGTTCGAATCTCGCTTAGGGTAAGTTATCCGGGTAAGGTTTTTTTCCGAGGTTTTCCCTACCCTGAGAAGACGAATGTCGGGTAACTTAAAGCTCCATGGACCTCGGGCTCATTTGAGCATCATTTCACTCATTTCATTTAATTCATTCGTCCGATATGATACAATGTTGGAGGACGTTAATTTAAACAAAACAAAAATCATATTTACTGATTTGCTTCTGGATGCATTATTGTCTAGGTATTTATTATGAAACGTGATACCGCTTCTTACAAAATGCACCAAGAAGTAAACAGTGCTATTTGCACCCTGATGCTATGCAGTTTACTGAAAGCTTTGGTGCAATTTCCTAACGCCTAATGTACTCACTCGTATTTCAAATGTTTAAGAGGTGAATGCGTGTGAAGACCTTACACCCGTAAGCCAATTGCTGGTGACCTTTCTACAGTTGAACTCCAAGTTTGCTCTCTTGGCACGGAAGATGTCGTGGTGGTAATCGGATCAGCACTCCTCCGTGTTGTTGTGCTTTTCTATGACTTCACCTTCTTGCTTCCCTTCGTCAGCCAAGGAACATTCCAGAACCTCGCACCTACCTACCTATAGGAATCATTCCACTGCTTACTTATGTCCGTCCGTCCGTCCGTATCATAGTCACCACAACTGGAAACAAAAATAAGGACTTCCTATTTGAGAAAACAAGTTTTCAAAAATTCAAATTAACTCCACAAAAAAAAAGTGTTTCACATAAATTTTGTATTTTAATGAAATTTAGATTTTTTTATTTGTGAAGCTTCTATGAAGCACATATTGGAAGGAATGTAATAAATTCCCTTTCATCCTGTATATTGTTTTAATAAAAATGGTTAATGCCACAATTGAAATCAACATTTTTGAAAAATGTTCCACGCAAAGAGTAGTTTGATGTGGGAGAACCTTTTTTTTAAACAAATATTAGTGTTGCATTCTCGGGAGTCTATGAACTTAAATATCCAGTTTTGTATTTAATCGACATTTCACTCTTTGAGTTATGCTATTCAAACACAAACGCGTGACTGAGTGAGTGAGTCAGTGAGAGTGTCAGTGAGAGAGTCAGTGAGCGAGTGTCAGTGAGTGAGTCAGCGAGCGAGTCTGTGAGTGAGTCAGTGAGCGAGTCTGTGAGTGAGTCAGTGAGAGCGTGTCAGTGAGTGAGTCAGTAACTGAGCGAGTCAGCGACTGAATGAGTCAGTGACTGAGTGAGTCAGTGAATGAGTGAGTCAGTGAATGAGACAGTGAGTGAGTCTGTTACTGAGCGAGTCAATGAGTGTGTGTCACTGAATGTGTCAGTGAGTGAGTCAGTGAGTGTGTGTCACTGACTGAGTCAGTGAGCGAGTGTCAGTGAGTGAGTCAGTGACTGAGCGAGTCAGTGAGTGAGTGAGTGAGTGAGTGAGTGAGTGAAGTAGACAGCTAGGTCATTGGGGCCACACAAACACGCGCGCAGGTACGGACCTTTTTCTAAAAATGCCTTTTCCTAATCAGATAGTATCAAAACAGGTATGGCAGGTATTGAACTTTTTAATTTTCTTTTATTTACTGTAAGTAAACAATAAAGAAGGAGTAAATAGCTCGAGGATGGTATTAGCATAGCTAAGATATGACTGTGTTTGGGGAAGAGCTGCTCAGTGTTGTGATTTTGGATGTGGTGTGGTTAGCTGCAAGCCCAGACCACAACGCGTACATACATACATATGTCACAGCCGCCGTCCTGCAAGACAATGCTTCTGTAGACATATGAACAGATATGCTTGTCGCCAGCAAATTGGGCACATGTGTACCGTACATTCTAGTGTCAAGAGAGGCGCACATGTGCATCATTTGGAATAGGTACCTACAGTGTCTGAGCTCAGCTTTCATCTTTCTTACATCTCCTTGAACATGTTATAATTGTCACTCCCAGAGTTGTAGCTGTTTAGCTGCGTTACTTGGTAAACAGAGCTGCCTTCTCAGTCCTCTAGACGCAGGTAGAAGTGTCAGTCTATATAGTGATGTCAAATAAGGCAAATAGACAACGAAGTGATCCCACTCCTGACACCTTTAATATGCTGAAAAGTTAATTGTTCCTTTGATTAACGAAACCAGGATCGCACATACGTCGCCGGTGTGCTGGAATTTCGTTCCGCAGGAGTTCTTTCACATGCCAGTAAATCTACTGATACAGAGTTGTCGTTTTAAGCACACTTAAAAACCATAGGTCTGGGCCGGATTTGAACCCGCGACCTTGTGATCAGTAGGTCAGCATCTAACCAACTGCTACTATCATTGCATAAACAACTGCCACGTAGCGGCCGGGTTGTAGTAACACTGCTGTTATGACAGCACTAACGGGAGCGAGTGTACATAATATTAGGTGCAGAAAGTATTATATTCCACCAAAAAATTAGGTAATAAAATAATCACATTTTTCCTTGATTACGAGTCTATAACAAACATGTCAGTCCGCGAACAGTAACAGAGAAATAGCTCGCTACAAAGAGGAGCTCCAACCCAGAATCTTACTAAATATAGCCGACGTTTGTTTGCTGTCTGCGCAGATGTAATCGATTCCAAAGGTAAACCAAACCTTGATGTGGTTGACCACAGCAAAGAACCGTGCAAGTATTAACTTTCAGGACTGTTTCATTAACTGGTCTCTTCATCTGCAACTGTCACTGTGCTTGCTCCATTTAAATTCGATATGGAGATTTCATTAGAAGTACAGAGGTATACAAGGGGCTGACAGCAATACAGGGGTATACAAGGGGCTGACAGCAATACAGAGGTATACAAGGGGCTAACAGCAATACAGGGGTATACAAGGGGCTGACAGCAATACAGGGGTATACAAGGGGCTCACAGCAATACAGGGGTATACAAGGGGCTAACAGCAATACAGGGGTATACAAGGGGCTGACAGCAATACACGGGTATACAAGGGGCTAACAGCAATACAGAGGTATACAAGGGGCTAACAGCAATACAGGGGTATACAAGGGGCTAACAGCAATACAGGGGTATACAAGGGGCTCACAGCAATACAGGGGTATACAAGGGGCTAACAGCAATACAGGGGTATACAAGGGGGCTAACAGCAATACGTGGGTATACAAGGGGCTAACAGCAATACAGGGGTATACAAGGGGCTCACAGCAATACAGGGGTATACAAGGGGCTAACAGCAATACAGGGGTATACAAGGGGCTGACAGCAATACAGGGGTATACAAGGGGCTAACAGCAATACAGGGGTATACAAGGGGCTGACAGCAATACAGGGGTATACAAGGGGCTAACAGCAATACAGAGGTATACAAGGCGCTAACAGCAATGCAGAGGTATACAAGGGGCTAACAGCAATACAGAGGTATACAAGGGGCTGACAGCAATACAGGGGTATACAAGGGGCTAACAGCAATACAGGGGTATACAAGGGGATGACAGCAATACAGGGGTATACAAGGGGCTAACAGCAATACAGAGGTATACAAGGGGCTAACAGCAATACAGAGGTATACAAGGGGCTGACAGCAATACAGAGGTATACAAGGGGCTAACAGCAATACACGGGTATACAAGGGGCTAACAGCAATACAGGGGTATACAAGGGGCTGACAGCAATACACGGGTATACAAGGGGCTAACAGCAATACAGGGGTATACAAGGGGCTAACAGCAATACACGGGTATACAAGGGGCTAACAGCAATACACGGGTATACAAGGGGCTAACAGCAATACACGGGTATACAAGGGGCTAACAGCAATACACGGGTATACAAGGGGCTAACAGCAATACACAGGTATACAAGGGGCTAACAGCAATACACGGGTATACAAGGGGCTAACAGCAATACACGGGTATACAAGGGGCTAACAGCAATACAGGGGTATACTAGGGGCTGACAGCAATACACGGGTATACAAGGGGCTAACAGCAATACACGGGTATACAAGGGGCTAACAGCAATACAGGGGTATACAAGGGGCTAACAGCAATACACGGGTATACAAGGGGCTAACAGCAATACACGGGTATACAAGGGGCTAACAGCAATACACGGGTATACAAGGGGCTAACAGCAATACAGGGGTATACAAGGGGCTGACAGCAATACAGGGGTATACAAGGGGCTGACAGCAATACAGAGGTATACAAGGGGCTGACAGGAATACAGGGGTATACAAGGGGCTAACAGCAATACAGGGGTATACAAGGGGCTGACAGCAATACAGAGGTATACAAGGGGCTGACAGCAATACAGGGGTATACAAGGGGCTAACAGCAATACACGGGTATACAAGGGGCTAACAGCAATACAGGGGTATACAAGGGGCTGACAGCAATACAGGGGTATACAAGGGGCTAACAGCAATACACGGGTATACAAGGGGCTAGCAGCAATACAGGGGTATACAAGGGGCTGACAGCAATACAGGGGTATACAAGGGGCTGACAGCAATACAGGGGTATACAAGGGGCTGACAGCAATACAGAGGTATACAAGGGGCTGACAGGAATACAGCGGTATACAAGGGGCTGACAGCAATACAGGGGTATACAAGGGGCTGACAGCAATACAGAGGTATACAAGGGGCTGACAGCAATACAGGGGTATACAAGGTGGTGACAGCAATACAGGGGTATACAAGGGGCTGACAGCAATACAGGGGTATACAAGGTGGTGACACCAATACAGGGGTATACAAGGGGCTAACAGCAATACAGGGGTATACAAGGGGCTGACAGCAATACAGGGGTATACAAGGGGCTGACAGCAATACAGAGGTATACAAGGGGCTGACAGGAATACAGGGGTATACAAGGGGCTGACAGCAATACAGAGGTATACAAGGGACTGACAGCAATACAGGGGTATACAAGGGGCTAACAGCAATACAGGGGTATACAAGGGGCTGACAGCAATACAGAGGTATACAAGGGGCTAACAGCAATACAGAGGTATACAAGGGGCTGACAGCAATACAGGGGTATACAAGGGGCTGACAGCAATACAGAGGTATACAAGGGGCTAACAGCAATACAGAGGTATACAAGGGGCTGACAGCAATACAGAGGTATACAAGGGGCTAACAGCAATACAGAGGTATACAAGGGGCTGACAGCAATACAGGGGTATACAAGGGGCTGACAGCAATACAGGGGTATACAAGGGGCTGACAGCAATACAGGGGTATACAAGGGGCTGACAGGAATACAGAGGTATACAAGGTACTGACAGGAATACAGGGGTATACAAGGGGCTGACAGCAATACAGGGGTATACAAGGGGCTGACAGCAATACAGGGGTATACAAGGGGCTGACAGCAATACAGGGGTATACAAGGGGCTGACAGCAATACAGAGGTATACAAGGTACTGACAGGATTACAGGGGTATACAAGGGGCTGACAGCAATACAGAGGTATACAAGGTACTGACAGCAATACAGAGGTATACAAGGTACTGACAGCAATACAGAGGTATACAAGGTACTGACAGGAATACAGGGGTATACAAGGGGCTGACAGCAATACAGGGGTATACAAGGGGCTGACAGCAATACAGGGGTATACAAGGGGCTGACAGCAATACAGGGGTATACAAGGGGCTGACAGCAATACAGAGGTATACAAGGTACTGACAGGAATACATGGGTATACAAGGGGCTGACAGCAATACAGAGGTATACAAGGGGCTGACAGGAATACAGGGGTATACAAGGGGCTGACAGCAATACAGGGGTATACAAGGTACTGACAGGAATACAGGGGTATACAAGGGGCTGACAGCAATACAGGGGTATACAAGGGGCTGACAGGAATACAGGGGTATACAAGGGGCTGACAGCAATACAAGGTACTGACAGGAATACAGGGGTATACAAGGGGCTGACAGCAATACAGGGGTATACAAGGGGCTGACAGCAATACAGGGGTATACAAGGTACTGACAGGAATACAGGGGTATACAAGGGGCTGACAGCAATACAGGGGTATACAAGGGGCTGACAGCAATACAGGGGTATACAAGGTACTGACAGCAATACAGGGGTATACAAGGTGCTGACAGCAATACAGGGGTATACAAGGGGCTGACAGCAATACAGGGGTATACAAGGGGCTGACAGCAATACAGGGGTATACAAGGTACTGACAGCAATACAGGGGTATACAAGGTACTGACAGCAATACAGGGGTATACAAGGGGCTGACAGCAATACAGGGGTATACAAGGGGCTGACAGCAATACAGGGGTATACAAGGGGCTGACAGCAATACAGGGGTATACAAGGTACTGACAGCAATACAGGGGTAGCAAGGGGCTGACAGCAATACAGGGGTATACAAGGTACTGACAGCAATACAGGGGTATACAAGGGGCTGACAGCAATACAGGGGTATACAAGGGGCTGACAGCAATACAGGGGTATACAAGGTACTGACAGCAATACAGGGGTATGCAAGGGGCTGACAGCAATACAGGGGTATACAAGGTACTGACAGCAATACAGGGGTATACAAGGGGCTGACAGCAATACAGGGGTATAAAAGGGACTGACAGCAATACAGGGGTATGCAAGGGGCTGACAGCAATACAGGGGTATAGAAGGGCCCACAGTAATACAGGGGTATACAAGGTGCTGACATCAGTACAGGGGTATACAAGTTGACTGACAGCAGCACATGTGTGCATATTCGTACTGGTAATTGAGGTAGCAATTTTAGAATAACTGATAATGAAATTTCAAAGCCTTCATATAGTGACACACTCTTAAAACATTTGACTATCACATAAGCCTATTACATTTTCCTGTTCTCGTTCTGGCTATATAATAAAGCTATTTATTTGGGTCGAATGCAATAGTTCTTTTATTTACTATAGCTAAACGCCACAAAAATTCAAAAGCACTTGTGAGGTGAATAACCAAATTGATGTTAAGATACACGGGCAAGGTTAATTTAACAGGATGTGTGGTATATTTTAAATTGCAGCTGGTTTTGCGTATTAGTTTCCCAGTTTCCGCGGCGTTAGCTCCCAGCTCCTAGCTTAATTAATAATTAAATACGACGCAAGACAAATATTTTCTTTCAGCTGCTAGGTCAGGGTTCCTGCTTCTAAATAAAACAAGAATCACTTACACAATGTAATATCATTTCAGCCAGTGTCATTTTCATGCTGCAAGTTACTCACTTTCTTTTGCTGTAGTGAAAAGTCTGCTTTGGGCGATTAGGATCAGTTTAAACCAGTCTCTCTTTTTTGTTTGTTTCTTGTTATCATCAAAACAATTCCGCCTGCGAGCATAGTGTTGCAAAAAATGTTATAAATTAAAAGAAACTGCTATCTTACATATTAATATTGCAGCACGGAGTACCTCCTCCAGCTAAAAACAAAATATAGAATGTTTCCACAGCAACGCATCTGTCGTCATGTTGTTTCCACACTCTTTTATTTTCTGTCAGCCTTCAAACGTTTTCATGTTCTATCTTTAGAAAGGAGTGGCTCAATTTCAATAAAAAAAAATCTGATATGTTGCACTCACATGACTTTCTCTACTCTTGTGCTAATCATTCTTACAAACTCTTATTCCTATATCTTATTCGTGTTAGTTGACATAAACATTTGTACAAATTATCTTATTGCTTATTTCCTTGTAGGACCGCCTCCGTAGCGCAGCTGGTAGCGCGCTTGCCTCTGGCGCGGAGGACCCGAGTTCGATCCCCGGTACCAGCATGGGGATTTTATCCCCTCTGGGAGGTCTGGGGGTGCACTCAGCCTCGTTAGGTCCCGGGGGGACCAATTGAGGAGCTACTTGATAGAGAAGTAGCGGCCCCAGGTCTAGAAGACCGCATAACCGGCCTTGAGGGCTCGGGGCGCTGACCACGTCCGACCCTCCAATACTGCACCTCACCAATGACGCCTGTAGTGGGCAGAGGTGGGGGACGCAGCGGCTGGGCGGTAGGCCTTGGCCCCTTGTGGGCTGTCGCGTAGGGGTTTTTATTTCCTTGTAGGTACAAGGTAGGTATATATTTCACGTGATATACATTTTTGTAGAGTAAGAGTTGGTCTATCTCTTACGGTTTACCAGTTATTCAAAAGTCATCAACAGTAAACTCGACTACAATGGGCTGTAGCCAGAAAATTCAAGAAACCTATGTACCAGACAGAGTGAACACCTGCAAGTATGAGAGTGAGGAAGTGATTCCCTTCCCTTATGTAGGACTTACAAGCCAGTGTCTAGAGTCAGACGTCTGTCAGGGAACACAGGAACCTATGTACCAGACACAGTGAACACCTGCAAGTATGAGAGTGAGGAAGTAATTACCCTCTCCTTATGTAGCACTTACAAGTCAGTGTCTAGAGTCAGACGTCTGTCAGGGAACACAGGAACCTATGTACCAGACAGAGTGAACACCTGCAAGTATGAGAGTGAGGAAGTGATTACCCTCCCCTTATATAGGACTTACAAGTCAGTGTCTAGGGTCAGACGTCTGTCAGGGAACACAGGAACCTATGTACCAGACAGAGTGAACACCTGCAAGTATGAGAGTGAGGAAGTGATTACCCTCCCCTTAGTAGGACTTACAAGTCAGTGTCTAGAGTCAGACGTCTGTCAGGGAACACAGGAACCTATGTACCAGACAGAGTGAACACCTGCAAGTATGAGAGTGAGGAAGTGATTACCCTCCCCTTATGTAGGACTTACAAGACAGTGTCTAGAGTCAGACGTCTGTCAGGAAACACAGGAACCTATGTACCAGACAGAATGAACACCTGCAAGTATGAGAGTGAGGAAGTGATTACCCTCCCCTTATGTAGGACTTACAAGACAGTGCCTAGGGTCAGACGTCTGTCAGGGAACACAGGAACCTATGTACCAGACAGAGTTAACACCTGCAAGTATGGGAGTGAGGAAGTGATTACCCTCCCCTTATGTAGGTCTTACAAGACAGTGCCTAGGGTCAGACGTCTGTCAGAGAACACAGGAACCTATGTACCACACAGAGTGAACACCTGCAAGTATGAGAGTGAGGAAGTGATTACCCTCCCCTTATGTAGGACTTACAAGACAGTGCCTAGGGTCAGACGTCTGTCAGGGAACACAGGAACCTATGCACCAGACAGAGTGAACACCTGCAAGTATGAGAGTGAGGAAGTGATTACCCTCCCCTTATGTAGGACTTACAAGACAGTGTCTAGGGTCAGACGTCTGTCAGGGAACACAGGAACCTATGTACCAGACAGAGTGAACACCTGCAAGTATGAGAGTGAGGAAGTGATTACCCTCCCCTTATGTAGGACTTACAAGTCAGTGTCTAGAGTCAGACGTCTATCAGGGAACACAGGAACCTATGTGCCAGACAGAGTGAACACCTGCAAGTATGAGAGTGAGGAAGTGATTACCCTCCCCTGATGTAGGACTTACAAGTCAGTGTCTAGAGTCAGACGTCTATCAGGGAACACAGGAACCTATGTACCAGACAGAGTGAACACCTGCAAGTATGAGAGTGAGGAAGTGATTACCCTCCACTTATGTAGGACTTACAAGACAGTGTCTAGAGTCAGACGTCTATCAGGGAACACGGGAACCTATGTATCAGACAGAGTGAACACCTGCAAGTATGAGAGTGAGGAAGTGATTACCCTCCCCTTATGTAGGACTTACAAGACAGTGTCTAGAGTCAGACGTCTATCAGGGAACACAGGAACCTATGTACCAGACAGAGTGAACACCTGCAAGTATGAGAGTGAGGAAGTGATTACCCTCCCCTTATGTAGGACTTACAAGTCAGTGTCTAGAGTCAGACGTCTGTCAGGGAACACAGGAACCTATGTACCAGACAGAGTGAACACCTGCAAGTATGAGAGTGAGGAAGTGATTACCCTCCACTTATGTAGGACTTACAAGACAGTGTCTAGAGTCAGACGTCTATCAGGGAACACGGGAACCTATGTATCAGACAGAGTGAACACCTGCAAGTATGAGAGTGAGGAAGTGATTACCCTCCCCTTATGTAGGACTTACAAGACAGTGTCTAGAGTCAGACGTCTATCAGGGAACACAGGAACCTATGTACCAGACAGAGTGAACACCTGCAAGTATGAGAGTGAGGAAGAGCAGGCGAAATGGATGATTGGAAAGGTGTTAATCGAGCAATTTGTGATATGAGTGGCGGGGGAAAGCGGAGAACCCGGAGAAAACCCGCCCTGGCATCACTTCGTCCACCACGAATACCACATGCGGGTCCTTGGGATCGAACCCGGGCCCCCTAGGTGGTAGGCGAACGGTCTAACCACTCGTCCGCGATGCCGCCATTGAATTAATTAAATCCAAAACAAAATCGTTAATACCTGTGAAATAGATGGAGAAATCTGATTGGAATTTGGTATATGATTCTTATATTCCATTACGCCATACTCTGATAAAAATTTTATTCCCTAAAATGGAAATTGCAGATATTTCGTTTTTTACGTGTGTATAGTCCAATATTAAGCACTTGGAAGATTGTCGGGGGTGGGGGTCGCTTTTGGTTGGGGCACTCAGAACAACCGGGATATTTTTTACCCATCTCTGTTAATATCAGGTAGCGATATAATAGCTGTGTGTCAGATAACAATAATGAAGGGGTAAAACGGATGTTTCACCATAAAAATCTGCTGTATGTACAGTAATTTCATAAAGGGGAAGTAAATTAAATTAATTTAATTGTCATTGGAGGTTTAAAACGCCACACTTGGGCAAGCCAGCCAGTATTAAATATGAAGAGAGCTTTAATTCTGTTTTCCAAATCTGGCCTTGTCTGTCAATATCAATACAGTAAATACTGCGTGGAAATTTAATACACAGCACCTACACTGTAAATCTGAGCTTAAAAATAAACACACGATGTGCTGCATTCACAACATTTTCTCCACTCACTCCTTTACAAGCTGTTCTTTATTGCTCCATTTACTGGTAGTCACATAAACTTTCAATTAATTTAACTGTAAGAAACAGTAGATCAAAACGGTAGAGAGATGAGAATGCTTAGACCACCCGCCTGGTAAGCAGAGGAGCTGTGGTTCAAATCCCAGCTTTAAAACTAACTAAACTAAACCCTAGCACAACTGCCCACGAAGGGCCAAGGCTTGCCGCCCAGCCGCTGCGTCCCCCACCTCTGCCCACTACAGGCGTCGTTGCTGGGGTGCAGTGCTAGAGGGTGGGACGTGGTCAGCGCCCCGAGCCCTCCCGACCAGTTATGTGGCATTGAATTTTTACTTTCTCTACTGGTAAGTAGAGAAAGTGTATTCCAGCCAAAAATTCGATGTCGAGATTTCACCGGAAATATATGTTTTGAGGCCCCCTGAACCCAAAACCAGCATTTTGATAAAAATGTCCGTGTGTGTGTGTGTGTGTGTGTGTGTGTGTGTGTGTGTGTGCGCGCGCGCGTGTGTGTATATGTGTGTGTCAGTCTGGACAGTATAACTAAAAAACGACAAATCGGTTAAAAACCAAAGTTGGTATTTAACTTTAATGTATTTCAAGGATGCGACACGAAGATTTTGAAAAAAACTCGTCCACCCTAAAGTACCCTTTACATGGAAATTTTTTTTTAAATTTTAACTTTTTTTTGAAAAGGGTTCTAACGGTTTTTATTAAAATGACATGTTTAAGATATTTCTATGACAAATGAAATGTATATTTTGAATTTTCTGTCTATAGCTTATGTAGTCCTGTTTACTTTAGATGACTTTTTAATAACTGGTAAACCGTAAGTGATAGACCAAATCTTACAGTACAAAAAATGGAGATCTCGCTAAAACACACAATTTATGTCTGAATAAATTTTTTTTAGAATGAACCATTTCGGAGATATTCGTTGTTATTTGTGTCAGTTTTGGAGAAGTTAAAACTTTTATCAAATGCAACATCGTTGTTCATTTGTTTATATGTTAACCATGCAAAGGGAAGGGAATTTCATAGCTTTAAAAGATTTGACTATCGCTCAAAGCCTACTGTATTCTAATATTCCCCTTGTACCTACAAGGAAGTAATACAACGAACACGAAGAAGATATAGGAATAAGAGTCTATCTTATTGTGCTTGTATATACCTACATCGAAATGTAAAATGGAAGTTGGTGAAGGGCATAAGGTTTTGTAAGAATAGTCTTTAGAAAAGTGGAGAAAGTCATATGAATGCAACACATCGGGATCATGAAAGTGCAATGTCTGTATACAAGACATTTGCATCATTGCAGCAATCTCATCTGTGCCCGCCACGCATATTGCATAAACTGAATGAACGCCAGGCTCTGCACCACAAAAATTGAGAACAAATATTTCGTATCTCTCTCTCTCTCGCTCAGCGCTAAGGAAAACAATTCGGAAATGAAGGTGTAATTTGCCGCCCACAGCCTTTCCATCAGGTAAAGTGCAGACACGGGCCCCGCCTAGTAATTCTTCAATTACTTTCTCCCACTCCCCCAAAGTGCTAAGTGCGAGGAAAGGAGGGGTAAGGGGGGGGGACATCTTCCGAAGATTCTTATCTTGCTTAGCCTGATAGCTGGAAATTGGATTCTGCCGCTAACTGCCCCTGCGAAATTACACCTCTTTTTGTTTTAGTTAAATTCTCTACGTTCACTATTTAAAGTTTGGAAGGAGACAGAGGATTAGATCTTAATAACGTACAGCATTTATTGTATCCACGGAAAACTTCTTAATTAAACCTTGTACTGCTTTATATACAAGAAACACTTCCACTCAGTGCTTTAAATATGGATATTTCATTCCGCTACTTCATTGTTTTCATGGCATACTCTCTGAGATAGGCAGCAAAACCTCCCGTGCCAACGTTGAAAAACAAAAATGTTTTTAAACTAATTTTTGACTGATCAACATTGTTAAATAGGCCAGTGAAATTTGATATACTATGTTTCCATGGGGAATTGAAATCGATATGAGTCCAATCCCATTCTGAATACGATCCGCGCTTCCATGTTGAATTCAATCCACATTGGATGCGCAAGGCTCAAGCATAAATAATTTACTTAGCTTATGTTGGCCAACCGCAAACAATTTTTTCTGCGTATTTTAACAAGGATTTGAGGTTAGTGAATGTTTTTGAGAGGGGTAGGTATATTGTGACATTATAAAAACAAAAGTGGCTTTGTTGTTTTTATTACACCACTTTCGCTAAAAATACAAAATGACGAGCGCACTGCGCATTACGACTACAGTAGAAGTTAACATCTTTGGTGTTTCCATGCAATACAATTTCGAACCGACCCCACTTCTAACAAGATCGGATCCAAAGATTCAGTTCGATTTGAATCCCCGTTTCCATGCAGTATTCAATCCGGAATGAGAACTCAAATCGATTTGACTTCCCCGTGTTATAATATATAACCTCCAATTTGTGGCATTGCTAAAGCCCATGGCTCGGTTAGGGAATGTTGTTTACAAGAATATATTGTGAGATTGTAGAAGAAATAAGTGTCTTTGTTGTGTTTTGTTAAACCACTTTCACTAAGAAAACAAAAAAATGAGTGTGCAGCGTGTTACGAGTACAGTAGAAGTTGGCATCTTTGGCGGATTCAAATTGATTAGAATCCGATAATGTGTTTCCATCCCAAAAATTTCGATCCGATCCAAGTATTCAATTCGATCTGAATCTGCGTTTCCGTGCAGTATTCAATGCAGAATAAGAACTCAAATTGATGTGAATTCCCCATGGAGACGTAGAGTATAAGTGAAGTAAAAATTAGAGAAAATCGCTTGACATTGACCAGAGTGTGAAAGTGCTCCAGGAAAAAGAATGTGACGCACGAAAAACATTTTGTCTTGTAAACAAGCGACTTGGCCAAGTATATAAGGTCAGTCACCGATGTTCATGGCCTGCCCCTATTTTTAGCAGAGAAAACAGCTGAGCGCAAGCTGGCAGGGCTGCCAACTTGTGTCACTCGCGACGCCAACACCACTGCTGATAAACACGCGGCTGACAAGGCTGAGGTCATCCAAGCTGTGATGGGATTTGCTATTTTGACGTGCATTTTTATCCGCAGCAGCTGTCATTTGACAAAAAACACTCGCACATGCACACACTCACACACACACACGCACATACACACACACACACACACACACACACACACACACACACACACACACACACACACACACACACTCGCTTGCACAGAATTTAACACTTGAAGTCTTATGACAGGTTTTTATCGCCGATGATGGTTACGAACCTTTTTGCGTGTGCGGTAAGCGATAGCTATCCCAAATTATTCAGGTGTTTGCTTTCAATTGTAGTGCAATCGATTTACTGATTTTTTTTTTTTTTCCTTTTTATAAAAAGAGTGTAAAATTGTTTTCATTTGCATTTATTACAATAAAGCGGTGCCATTTATTATTTCTATTCACATTTTCACATATTAGCGTAATGCAAAAACTCTGTTTGCATTATTTTGTGTTCAAACTGTTACAATATTTCTTTTAACTGTTTCAGTGCGCTTTAGGCGAACCTGTTTCATTTTATATTATTTATAAATGTCGACACTGCAAAATAAGAAAATAAGTATTTTAAAAAATGGCCGATATGTAATATTCATGTGTTTTTATGACTGATTTCTATGTTTACTGTCTAATCGTGTGTTAATTTCTCTACTACGCTTCTGTTGCAACTGAGGTACCGTTGCATTCAACCAAAAAGTTTGATACAAAAAAGAAGAAAGAAAATAATATATAAAGGTCGTGTGTATTTGTGCGTGTATGTTGTAAACAAACATAACCTAAAAACGAAAAGTTATTTAAACATCAAACTATGTGCTCTTTCATTTTTAATTAAGATTTTCTAAAAAATTAGATATTTTAATTAAATTGAAAGATAGGTTCATGGCAAAAACAGAAATGTATATATATATAATTTTCTGGGAATTTCTCGTCACTTGGAAGCAATTTTGTATTAACTTCTAAAATATAAGCTCTTGTTAATTGTTTCCTGGACAGCTAAATGTTGAGACTGTAATTATTTTAATATAAGCCTTGAATAGGGCCAAATACTGTTGTTTGCCAGATTTTAACTACATCAATTAGTAAACGAATGGGTAGTTAACATGGTATTTAAAGTCGTAGTGAAATCTTTTAAGACCTGGTTGCTATGGATGGCTTTGAAGTTCTCTTTGCAAAACCAATAGAGAAAAAATAACGAATAACATATTGCTATTTGGCAAATTCAAACAAATAATAAAGAATATTCTGGAAATGGTGCACTCAAAAGAAAAACGAAGTATTTGCCATAAATTCTGTCTTTTAACCAGATCCACATTTTTACTTTCTCTACTGGAAAGTAGGGCAAGTACTGTATTCCACCCAAAAATTCGCTGTCGAGATTTCACCAGAAATATATGTTTTGAGATCCCCTGAATCCAAAATAAAAAGCATTTTCAGAAAAAGGTCCGTGTGTGTGTATCAGTCTGTGGACAGCATAACTCAAAAACGAAAAGTCGGTTAAAAGCCAAAGTTGGTATTTAAGTTTAATGTCTTTCAAGGATGCGACACGAGGATTTTGAAGAAAATAGCCCCACCCTAAGCTACCCTTTACATGGAAGATTTTTCGAAATTTTTTATTTTCGTGAAAATGGTTCTAACGATTTTGATTAAAATGTCATATGTTTGAGATATTTTTATGACAAATGAAATGTATATCTTGAATTTTCTGGCTATAGCCCCTGTAGTCGTATTTACTCTGGACGACATTAATAGCATTAATAGCCTTTTGTTTAATACAATAACTTTATACTTTTGTCTCTCCTTATTTGTTTTATTACAATCGTAAAGCACATTTTGTTCTCCTGAGTCGGATTATCTATCATTTTGAAGCGGTGGTAGTATGCCCTTAGCTTGCCGTGTTCTGTCACCATCGCAGTGAAATAGTTTAAATTTTAATCTCTCATGAACTGTGGGGAAAAGGGATTTTGTTGTCTCTCCTTTGGATGTCATTTCCCACTCCTTCTCCCATTTTTCCAACCTTGTTTTACGTAATTGCTGTTTTATTACATGTCTGTTGTATGAAGTTTGGAGGCTCCTGGAGAGGTGGTCTATTGAGAACCGTGTCTGGTGTGACTGTTGCAGATTAAGGATGGAGCTGGTGCTGCTGGTGGTGGCGACGTTGTCTATGGTGGTATCTGGGCTAGAACAACGCTTCGCCATGGAACCGCAGGACCAAACCGCCATCGTAGGCAGCCGCGTCACTTTACCCTGCCGAGTCATCAACAAGACAGGCGTCCTCCAGTGGACCAAGGACGACTTCGGCCTCGGCACGCACCGCAACCTCTCCGGCTTCGACCGATACTCCATGATCGGCAGCGACGAGGAGGGTGAGTACTTCAATCATTGCTCCTTCCAAACATGTGTATAATGAACAAAGTTTGGCACAGATACGTAGATATTTGCACCTAACAAAAGATAACATTACCTTTCTTGGATTTAAAGGTAACTAGATGACAATATAAGATCAGTATTGGTATCTATAGAAAGCCTACACATTCACAAAACTACATCGAGAGTAACAGCTTCAAACCAGTTCCACATAAACGCTGTCCTAAACAGTTTAACCCACAGATTGGTCTACACCCCCTTATCAGAAGGAGAATACAGTCACCACAGATATTAACAATAGCTTCAACAAGAAAATCATTGATGTGCTACACTCATATGACTTTCTCTACTCTTGTACTAACCATTCTTATTAACTCTTATTCCTATATCTTCTTCGTGTTAGTTGAGATAAATATTTGTACAAATTATCTTATTGCTTATTTCCTTGTAGGTACAAGGGGAATATGGGAATACAGTAGACTTTGAGTGATAGTCAAATATTTTAAAGCTTTGAGATCCCGTTCTCTTTGCACGCTAAACATATGAAATAAAAAAATGAACAACGATGTTCCATTTCACCAAAGTTCTATGTTTTCCGGAACTGACGCAAATAAGAAGGAATATCTCCAAAATGGTTCACTCTACAAAAAATTTACTTAGATATAAATTATGTGTTTTAGCAAGATCTATATTTTTGTATAGTAAGATCTTTGTCTATCTCTAACGGTTTACGAGTTATTCAAAAGTCATCCAGAGTAAACAGGACTACATAGACTACAGCCAGAAAATTCAAGATATACATTTCATTTGTCATACAAATATCTCAAACATATGACATTTTAATCAAAATCGTTAGTACCATTTATAGAAAATGAAAATCCCCGTTTTTGAGTTATACTGTCCACAGACTGACAGACACACACACGGACCTTTTTCTAAAAATGCTTTTTTTTTTTTTTTTTTTTTTTTTGGATTTAGGGTGTCTCGAAACATATATTTCCGGTGAAATTTTTCACTGGAA
>CM060963.1:205400140-205515140 GCA_030765045.1 Tenodera sinensis
TTCCTGAAATTAAACGCAAGCTAGTTTCATGATCATATCCTCAATGCTCTTGTTTATAATGGTCGCCATCGTTACGAACGCTAAATTCCTTAATATTTCTATGTATTACCAACGACTGAAACAAAACAAACTTGTTAATAGAACCAATCGGCTGTATTTTATAATTCATAACGTGTTCCCTATTTTTCAAAATGAAACCATTAGACCTATGGATTGTTTTAATAATTTAACCTCTGTATTTACACTCTGAGGACCTTTATATTTAATATTTTTAAATGCTTTTTCATTGTTGTTTGCAAATGACATTTTTTTTATAATTTGAAATGTTATACTCTTTCGTAAAGTGTTATATTTATTTTGAGGAACCAGCGTTATTCCATGTTTTAAGGATGGTAAATAAACTTGATGGCGTTGAACTTTTAGATTTCATGAGATGGTTACGCGGTAATACGCGAGGTCAGCATCCAGGAGATCGTGAGTTCGAATCCCGTCGATCGACAACTTTGAGGTTGGATTTTACGTGATTTTACGCCCTCTCACGGCAGCTCTAGCATTGGGTCGCGTGTTCGAATCTGGAATTGTTAGGAACTTCCACACGTCTCTATGGCCTGTAGCCCGCATTCGGGAGGTCTTGGGTTCGATTTCCACGATGGACCTTCCAGTTCCATGAATTTTTCGGAGTTGCCCCGGCTTACTCTGGGAAGTTGAATTACATTCCCCGAATTTCCTGTCGCTCCAATACACTTCACCTACATCCTGCTAGATGTTTCAGGGTTATGTCTCCTCTCACCTCACCCCTCCCACTCGGGGGCACCTTTGTCATACCTTATAACTTGCACGCGAAGTATCTAATAAAAGCAGACACAAATGTTTATCTAGACTTTAAAAAATAGCTTTTGTAAGAATACTTGTAAAAAGTGTATACACAAGGCAAAATGTATGTAAACGATCAGATTATTGCAAGTGTTACATCGCTATTTATTTTTTCTGATGGTCATTCAGGTACAATGGAATTTCAAAGCCATCTATGTTCCAAATCACAGGAAATAAATGTTGAAGATTTATAAAAGTGCTCCATTTCAAAGTACATATTTTTTGTGTACGAGGATAGAGGTGGAGTATTTACGGAGGGGATTCCACACTGTTGTATGTCTAACTCCGGGAGGAAGGGAGAAGGTGAGAGCGCTCAACGGGCGTGTGCGACACCAGGGTTTGCCAAGCAGCCATCAGTCAGGCGACTACAACGCCAATCATCCGTCGCAAAGTCCTCACACTTCCGACCACTTCTGGGACTGAAATGAAGGTGAAAGGAAGCAGAAGGACGGGAAATACAGGGGATGTAATTTTTCTTCCCAACATTTGCCTAGTGACCCGGAAAAAGCACCAAAAACCCATGCTTCGAAAATGATTACAACCATTTTTCATACAAAATCAACGTCTGAAACGTTTTCTACCTTAAGGGTGGTTGAGTGTAGAGGGATTCTCTTAAAAATCTTCGTGTCACATCCTTGGAAAATACTCAACTTTAATAGCAAGTTTGGTTTTTAACCTACTTTTCATTCCTATGTTATATCCTTCACACACACACACACACACACACACACACACACACACACACACATACACACTCACACACACACACAAAGATACACATACACAAACACTCACACGGCCTTTTTTTCTAACAATGTTTTTTTTTTATTCATAGGACCTCTAAACGTGTATTTCCAGTGAAATGTGTGTAGATAATTTTGGGAATGCATTTACCTTCTATTCCTACTGTATACCTAGCAGAGGAAACTGAACATGAATAATCTTCTGTGAGAATATATGTTCCTTGACAAAGCAGCTGGCGAAGTAGATGAAATTCAGGCGTTGTTGGGAAAGACGACGAACAAGTGCCAAGATATTCTTCGCTGTGCGGTTCAACTCATTTGCTAACATGATGGAGATAATAAAATGGCTGTTCGTGTTGTGGGAGGCGGCGGCGGCGACGGCGACGGCGGCGGTTCTTAAAGTCTTAAAACATGTAACACTTTACATATTGGCGAGAGAGAGACAGAACAAACAAGATGCCTTTAGTTGCCGCGTTTTTAACAACACTTTGTCATAACCGACAAAATTGGGCAAGACGAAGAAGGGGAAGCAAAATTGTGCCACACGTGTTGCAAAAATTTCGGTAGCAAATATGCGCGAGCTTGTGAATACGAAATCAGAGTTTGCTTTCCAAACTGTGGTCCGCGGTCCTACACCATAACGTTCAGAAACTGCCGCTTTGTACTGTAGCTCTAACTGTCACGTGACTAGTCACCTCTTGTAGATCCTTGTGTTTAAGCTTCTCTCTGTTTCAGGACGACGTGCATCTGTCTCAAGCCTGGGCGATTCGCGCGATGCCTTGAGCGACCTCATTTTCTTACCGAGTAAACATACAGCTACCATAGCCTAGTACGTTGTGTTGAAGGACATACTGGTCGACTTTCAAAGAGGAACCGCTGTCCGGAAATGCACGGTTTGGACGTTGGAGACAGTCGAAGTTTGAGAACGTGCGATTTGTTAACATTAGTTTATGGTATCTTAATACGGAAGGTATGGAACCCTTTAGCCATCTATGTACTGGGATGAACGACCTGAGCATAAATATTATTCCTGCGCATGCGCTAAATTCCTCCATAGAATACTTAGTGCGCATCCTACTGCGTTACTTGTGTAGTTTCCAGTGCAGTAATGTTTTTAACTCAAAAACGAAAAGTCGGTTAAAAACCAAAGTTCATATTTAAGTTTAATGTCTTTCAAGGTTGGGACACTAAGATTTTGAAGAAAATAGCCCCACCCTAAACTACCCTTTACATGGAAAATTTTTCGAAAATTTTTGTTTTCTTGAAAATGGCTCTAACGATTTTGATTAAAATGTCACATGTTTGAGATATTTTTATGACAAATGAAATGTGTATCTTGAATTTTCTGGCTATAGCCCCTGTAGTCGTATTTACTGTGACGATTTTTGTATAACTAGTAAACCGTTAGAGATAGACCAAATTATACTGTTCAAAAAATGTAGATCTTGCTAAAATACACAATTTATGTCTCAATAAATTTTCTTGTAGGGTGAACCATTTCGGAGATATTCCTTGTTATGTGTGTGAGTTTCGGAAAACGTAGAACTTTCGTGAAATGGATCATCGTTGTTCATTTTTTTATATCTTAAGTGTGCAAGACAAGAGAATCTCAAAGCTTTAAAATATTTGACTATGGCACAAAGTCTACTGTATTCTAATATTCCCCTTGCACCTACAAGGAAATAAGCAATAAAACAATTTGTACAAATGTTTATCTCAACTAACATGAAGAAGATATAGGAATAAGAGTTTGTAAGAATAGTACAAGAGTAGAGAAAGTCATGTGAGTGCAGCACATCAGATTTTTTAGGTATGTCGTTGTACATTTGACCACAGTGGACAGTTCTGGTTCTTTGAAGAGGTCATATATTTCATTGTATCTCATTCTCCATATTCCATTTTCATTTTTAGGTCCATAAATTCTTAAGATCTTTCTTTCAAATATGTTAATTATGTTTTCGGTCACCTTCGTCATGGTCCAGGCTTCACATCCGTAAATAAATATGGGTCGTATGCATGTTTGTATGTTTTTTTTTTTTCTATGTATTAATTTAGATTTCAGAATTGGTAAAAGATCCTAATAAGCCTTGTTTGCAACACTAATAAATGTTTCTCTTACTTACATGATATCGTCTAACAGTAGGCGTATTATTTCGTGTTAGGATTCATTAAACAGAGTAACGTTATGTTGTTGTCACTTTTACAAAGAAAGATATCCCGATTCTTCAAGACCTGTCAGATGTTTGCAACTTGCGCAACTTGCTGTAGTTTACCAAAGCACGCAGGGACTTGATTGTACACAGATAGGGGGAGGCTATGATGTCATTTTCATATTATTTGGGATGTGATACATGCAAGCCATTAGTGCGTATGTGAATAGTTCGGAAACAGCCCCAATATGGCTACTGTTTCAACTGCTGTTGTTGGCATTTATTGCTCCCGGAGCATGCGGATGGCCGCATTCATTAATCCGACCACAATAAGGGCAGCCACCCCCTCTCAATGTCATTATACGATTTACAAGTTTCACCTCATTTTCCCAATTCAATAAACTGCACGTATATGGGCTATTTCAATAAAATATAACGAATCTCTAATATATACTTTTTTCCCCTGCAACACGATATTATATTTTATACATTCAAGTGCCTGTAAATAATTCAGCAGCGTGCAATGCCGCTAGCATTTATTGTTCAGCGACCGCAAATGCAGCTATTTGCTGAAGCCAGCCTGCCTACCTCATTTGCTGCACGATCCGTTACGCCAGGCTTTACGCATATTTTAAATAGCTCCCGCACAAAAGAATCAAGTTAATTTTGAAAGCCAAACGCCCCCTCCCCCCTTTTAATGGTCTGCCAAAATGAACATGAAACAATTTTTCACGGATTAAAGGATTTTATCACAAAGTGCATAAATATGAATTCAAACGCTATTTTGTTAAAGCATGAATGTAACATTTCATTGAACTGGCAAATGGTAAGGGATAATCTATTGTAATATATAGTATAATAATAATAATAATAATAATAATAATAATAATAATAATAATAATAATAATAATAATAATAATAATAATAATAATAATAATAATAATAATAGTAATAATAATAATAGTAATAGTAATAATAATACTAATAATAATAGTAGTAGTAATAGTAGTAGTAGCAGTAATAATAATAATAATAATAATAATAATAATAATAATAATAATAATAATAATAATAATAATAATAATAATAATAATAATAGTAATAATAATAGTAATAGTAGTAATAATAATAGTAGTAATAATAATAGTAATAATAATAGTAATAATAATAATAATAATAATAATAATAATAATAATAATAATAATAATAATAATAATAATAATAATAATAATAATAATAATAATAATAATAATAATAATAATAATAATAATAATAATAATAATAATAATAATAATAATAATAATAATAATAATAATAATAATAATAATAATAAATGGGACCTCGATACGCCGATACCCCGATACTCTGGCACTTAAAATTCCGATACTTCTTCAAAACCTTTAAATGTTAAACTTTGCATTATTTGAAGTTGTTGCATTTAACTAGATAAGGAATGAAAGACTTCACGTTATTGCCTCGCACGTGTCTCCCTAGACTGCAGTTATTGACTGAGAGTGAATGACATAGGCTCTAAATGAAAACATACAAAAGATGCAGCGTTAACTGGGTAGTGAACGAAAATAATCACGTGACTCACTCTCGGCCACTATATTTACTTACTCCGGTGTCCTCCAACGAAGAGGCGTGGGATAATACAGAAATATGTGTTGCATTCTTCCATCTGTTAGTTTGTGGTATACTGTACATATTTAACAGTGATATTGAGTGGACAGTAACAGTAAAACAATACAACAAATTTATGTTTATCACATAACATTTAAAAGTGCTTTCATACACAACGTACATATAACCAACCCGCCACTGCAACACAATGAACGTCTCAGTGTTAAAGATTGGCACAGTCCGCATAGAGTGGCAGGAGCTAAATCCACGTCCCCTCTTTCGCAAACGTTGGACATCGCTGGTGGCGTCCCTGAAAGGTCAAGTAGTCCCTTACGGCTGGAGGACTCGTTAAGCTGACCTGCTGCGTGGCCTTGGCTGTGGCTAGAGGACGCAGCGGCCGGGCGATAAGGGGGAATCCCAGCCTCCAGCAAGGAATCGAACCTGAGACCCTCATGTGCTTGATGTTATTGTCTACTGGAAGGAAAGTAACGTACTTGCTATCGGCTAAATTAAGCTGGAAATCTGAGGATTGAATTTCTGTTTAATGGAAAAGGCGGTGTTCATGCAATATTTGCAAGTTGCAGATAAACACGAGCGAGTTAGGTACTGTGTATGTTAGTTGGTGATTCAGAAAGAGGTGGAGATTAACTTCACATGCTGAGGTCTGCATAAGCCCCTTCCCGGACTGCCGACCAGCCGCAGAAATCTGAGGAAGCAACTGCATTAAAATGGCTTTACCACTTAATGCCTGCCCGTTGCGGGCGGGATGTAGTGGCTGCCCCGGAAGGGAAGGTATTACCGGAATAAACAAGAATATTACCTACGCAAGGAATAGTTTTCAACAATTTTACGACCGCCCTCCCGTTTAATGGCAAAAGACGTACGACGCTAGGTTTTCAGACACTGCCATAAAGCTGTTCCCGGTAGAGCCAGTTAATGTTATATGTACCTAGGTACTTTAACTGCGATTAATTTTATGGTTAAACCTACAGTGGACATCGGCTTACCCATAAGAGTTCTGTTCGGTCCATGCTCATAACCTCACTTTTATCAATTCGCTCGTGAGAGTTGTGCACATAAAACGCACATCATTGGCTGCTGAGAAACCAGACTATGGTTCCTCTATCCCTCGGAGCTTGACGAAAACTGAACACAAGGCCCACCAAAATAAATGTTACCAGATCCCAAAAATTGTGATTTTTATCTATCTTTTTCACTTTATCGACATTTGAGCTTTTCTGCGCTTTTACCACCAACAGAATATAATATTAACTCTAATGTGTTGCACTCACATGACTTTCTCTACTCTTGTACTAACCATTCACACAAACTCCTATTCCTATATCTTTGTGTTAGCTGAGATAAACATTCGCAGAAGTTATTGCTTATTTCCTTGTAGGTACAAGAGGAATATTAGAATACAGTAGGCTTTGAGCGATAGTCAAATCTATTAAAGCTTTGCACGCTTAACATATAAAAACTGAATAACGATGCTCCATTTGACAGAAGTATAACTTCTCCAAAACTCACACAAATAACAAGGAATATCTCCGAAAAGGTTCACTCTACAAAATAAAAAGTATTTCGACATAAATTGTGAGTTTTAGCCAGACATACATGGTTTGTATAGTATGATTTGGTCTCTCTCTTACGGCTTAGCAGCTATGCAAAAGTCATCCAGAGTGTATAGGACTTCATGGGCTATAGCCAAAAAATTCAAGATGTACATTTCATTGTCACAAAAACATCCCAAACATATGACATTTTAATCAAAATCGTTAAACTCATTTTCAAGAAAAGCAAATTTTTTTTAAAAAATCTTTCATGTAAAGAGTAGTTTAGGATAGGGCTATTTTCTTCAAAATCTTTGTGTTGCATCCTTGAAAGACATTAAACTTAAATGTAATGTAAACCCCGCGCGACAGCCCACGAAGGGCCAAGGCCTACCGCCCAGCCGCTGCGTCCCCCACCTCTGCCCACTACAGGCGTCATTGGTGAGGTGCAGTACTGGAGGGTGGGACGTGGTCAGCGCCCCGAGCCCTCCCGGCATTAAACTTAAATACCAATTTTTATTTTTAACCGACTTTTCGTTTTTGAGTGTTGCTGTTCTCTCAGACACTCACACACACACACACACACACACACACACACACACACACACACACAGGTATACCTATGTTGTTGTTGTTGTTGTTCTTGTTGTTCTTGTTCTTCTTCTTCTTCTTCTTCTTCTTCTTCTTCTTCTTCTTCTACACTCCATGGATTGTTCCGTCTTCCTTTGTTCAGCTCCATTTCGTTCTTGGGCATCCGTCTCCCTCGTGGTTTGTACTCGTATGTTTTAAGTGGTTTTCTTTCGTCACACATTCTACTCAGATGTTTTTAGTTCTCTTTGGTCTCTTCGATTTTATCGTTTATTTTGTATATACCTAGTTCTTCTCAGATATCGAAAGATATGTCTTCATGTCTTCTAGTGCAACATTTTACCCTTCTCAAAAATTTTATTCTACCGCTTGTAATTTACTTTTACCTTTCTCATTCGTAATCCAGGGTTCGCTGCTGGTACTGCCATTGTTTTATAAAATCAGAGTTTCGTATCTTTACTGCCTTTATTTTGTAACGTTCTTAACCCTTTTCTAAATTTTTTTCTTTTTGTTTAAATTCAGGGAGTTTGAAAAGGTACAAAATGAAGTGTCGGTGAAATGCAATACGTTTTATATTTAATATATGCAGCAGAGGAATTATAAACAAGCATTCCCAGAAAAAACGTCCCTGTGTATCAGTTTTAGCCTGTGTACGGCATTAATTAAAAACAAAATACCGGTTAAATAATTCTTTGTTGTCGGTTTGAATTTTAAAAATAAGTTTTCCCTGTGCTATTTATCACAGTATGAAGTAGATAGAACAAGCCTTTGCAAGAATGGTATGTACAAATGTGAGTAGAGAAGGTTGTGTGAGTGCATCGTTAGATTCTGTTAATTAAATCAAGCATTAATTTTATATCAGTTATTTGATGGCACCTCGCTGATCATTTTTCTCTCCTTCCCTCTCCGTTGTTTTCTAAACAGAAAATTTAAAACGTGTGGGAATAATACCATAGAAGGTTGGATGGCAGGTGCATTAATGTGATTTAAAGGATTTTAATGGTGTGATTAGTTGAAAATAAAACCACACTTGATTGGTTAATATGCTTGTCATATTTACGGACGGACTAATCTACCGTATTCAACTGCAGCGCCTGCAATTAAATATCATTGGGACAATCAAGGCTTCAATCTTTAAACCAACAATGCTCTTCATAAGTGGATAATCATGAGTATGAAACTCGTAAGTAAAAACCTAATGTGTTACACTCACATGACTTTCTCTACTCTTGTACTAACCATTCTTACAAACTCTTATTCCTATATCTTCTTCATGTTAGTTGAGATAAACATTTGTACAAATTATCTTATTGCTTATTTCCTTGTAGGTACAAGGGGAATATTAGAACACAGTAGGTTCTGAGCGATAGTCAAATATTTTAAAGCTTTGAGATTCCGTTCTCTTTGCACACTTAACATATAAGAAATGAACAACAATGTTCCATTTCACCAAAGTTCTGTTTTTCGAAACTGTCAGAAATAACAAGGAATATCTCCGAAATGGTTCACTCTTATTTGGACATAAATAGTGCGTTTTAGCAAGATCTACCGTTTTTGTACAGTAAGATTTTGTGTGTCTATTACGGCTTATGAGTTATCCAAAAGTCATCCAGAGTAAACAGGACTACATAGGCTATAGCCAGTAAATTCAAAATACCTATACATGGTATTTGTCATAGAAATATCTTAAACATATGGCATTTTAGCCAAAATCGTTAGAGCCATTTTCAAGAAAATCAAAATTTTCGAACAATTTTTCATGTAAAGGGTAGTTTAGGGTGGGGCTATTTTCTTCAAAATCTTCATGTCGCATCCTTGAAAGACTTTGAATTTAAATACCAAGTATAAGTTCGGTAATTTCATGCAAAGGGAATGAACTGTCAGAGCCATCACATAGTCACTAGCTCTTAGAGATCTGAATATTATTTAAGCTTACTGTATTCCCATATTCCAGTTTTGTTGTAGCTACGTATCAGGAAATATGTAGTATATCTGCAAATGTCTATGTTTGTTAACATTAAGTAGATAGAGTACGTGTTTATTAGAATAATTTGTGTAGCGAAAGTCATGTGAGTTTAGCACACGATATGTTTGTTAATTGGGTAGATCTAACATGGGTTAGTTAACACTTAATCTTAGGTTTATTGATTGATAGGAATTGTCGGTGAATTTTGCTGTGCAGAACGAACTAGTGAGCAAATATCCAAGTGAAATGTTTGCTTCATCAACAGTAACCGCGAAAATTAATAATCATTGTGTTAGGTTTGACAACAGAACACAACTGGGTGGGCTGTTCAAATATACGAGTACAAGCGGAACTGGGAACACCCAAAGGTGAGAGACAACACAGGGAACGGGACAGTGATTCTATACACGCAACTCAAAACATTACACGTATTAACGAATTGGAAGCGACTACAACTTTGATATTTTAAATGGTACACCCTATTTTATACTTTCTCTACTACGTGTAATAAGTAGAGGAAATATTGCCTTCCACCCAAAAATTCGATATCGGAAATACATGTTTTGAGACCCCCTGAATCCCCAAAAAGCATTTTGAGATAAACGCCCATGTGTAAATTACCGTATTGCTTATTTCCTTGTCGGTACAAGGGTATATGGGAATGCAGTAGACTTTCAGGGAAGTCAAATGTTTTAAAGCTTTGAGATTCCGTTCTTTTCCCACGGCTGATATATATATATATATATATAAATGAATCACGATCTTTCACTTCACGAAAATTTAAGTTTTCCAAAGCTTACACAAATAACAATCAATATTTCCGAAATGGTTCACTATACAAAAAAATCTGATGTGTTGCACTCACATGACTTTCTCTACTCTTGTACGAACCATTCTTACAAACTCTTATTTCTATATATTCTTTGTATTAGTTGAGATAAACATTTGTACAAATTATTGCTTATTTCTTTATAGGTGCAAGGGGAATGTTAGAATCCAGTAGGCTTTGTGCGATAGTCAAATGTTTTAAAGCTTTGAGATTCTGTTGTCTTTGCACACTTAACATATAAAAAAAAAACAACGATGATCCATTTCACGAATGTTCTAAGTTTTCCGAAACTCACACACATAACAAGGAATATCTCCGAAATGGTTCACCCTATAAAAAAATTTATTGAGACATAAATTGTGTATTTTAGCAAGATCTACATTTTTTGTATAGTATGATTTGGTCTATCTCTAACGGTTTACCAGTTATGCAAAAGTCGTCCAGAGTAAATACGACTACAAGGGCTATAGCCAGAAAATTCAAGATATGCATTTCATTTGTCATAAAAATATCTCAAACATATGACATTTTAATCAAAATCGTTAGTCATTTTCAAGAAAATCAAAATTTTCGAAAAATTTTCCATGTAAAGGGTAGTTTAGGGTGGGGCTATTTTCTTAAAAGTCTTCGTGTCACATCCTTGAAAGACATTAAACTTAAATACCAACTTTTGTTTTTAACCGACTTTTCGTTTTTGAGCTATGCTGTCCACAGACTGACAGGCACACACACGGACCTTTTTCTAAAAATGCTTTATTTGGATTCAGGGGGCCTCAAAAGATATATTTCCTTGACATAAACATTTTGGATGCAATACAATACGTCCTCTGCTTACTATACGTAGTAGAGAAAGTAATAATAAACTATTTATATTCATTTGTGCAAATATTTGGCACATTATTTTTTTTCGGGCGAAACGGTTCTGTATTGACAATAATTGTACTGTACACATTTGCTAGGCTCATCATGTAGAACGTATGACCTTCCATATGGTATTTATAGGAACCAATATTTATTTTTGAGTATATCTATTATTACAGAGTTGAGGCAGGAAAATTGCAGATTGTCTGACGAAAGTTTGCCCTCACGAAGGGAACTCAAATACCAGGCACAAATACGTGATCACAATCAAGTTTTAAGTGGCCATATTTAGAAGCATTGCATGCAAGTATTAGATACAAGGGCAGGCGCCCACACATCCGCCGGAAGTAGATTGGCAGGCACTGCGACTGTGTCCCTATTTCCAACACACGATGCCACTTTGAGGTTAAAACAACGAAACATTGAAGCACATCGTTCAGGAAAATGTGAAACTTTCATGAAACATAATCGTAAAGCTAAAAACACACTTTGGATGTTCGTTTTAGAACGTTACTCTCTTTTAGCATCGATGTATGTTAAGTTTCCAACAACGGAAAGGATTCTGTACGTCAAATTTCGGGAGGGGGGAAGGAAATAAAAACGCCTCCCCTCGCGGGGTCAACGCCCACAACGCCCCCAATAGTGTCGTGACGCCGGCCACGTTGTACACCCCACCAGCGGCGAGAACAATTGCTACGGGATAACCAAAAGAGATTTTCCAGATTGTTCGAGATGTGCCCGAAAGCCGGCGTATTTGTAGAAGTTCGACATCTGTACACTGTATTAAAGTCGAGAAGAGGTGTATTTGTGAAACGTTTTGGAGGACAATAAAGTGACAGAACTTTTATCGTATTCTCAAAGCGCAGTCACCCCCAGATAGCAGCACCATCACACGATATTTTCAACACTGAAAGACTGGAATAGAAAACCCGGAAGCCCCAGTAATGAAAGTAATCAACCCAGCATTCGCCTGGTGAGCAAGGAAGAGCAGGAAAAACAGTTTTCCACAGTCACCGGGGATCGAACCCGGAATCTCCCGAATGTGAGTCACAAACGCTACTGCCGTGATAGTTTAACATACCCGTAAGTGTAGTGTACGGTAGCTTATGGTAGTTTTACAACTCCAATCAGGATGAATGTGCTGGAACGTGGTTATACTACAATCCTAAACTTAATCTAAACTTTTGAGACGATAGCAAATTAAAATATGGTTTGTGTGTTCATTTTGCAAGAGGAGTATATTCCATTATAAAGTTTTTACTCCAAAGTCGGCTGACATTTCTTGATCGTGGTTTAGCAGAGCTATTCTCCGCGTTAACTTTTTCTCTTTGGTCCCAGAATTTGGAGCCCAGGCGTCGCGGGACAAAGTTTTGCTCCCTCCAAACCCTGGACACAGCGTCGTTCCTGCGGTAAACACTGCGCTCAAGTCGCTGCCTGCCTATGTAGTTGCACATTCCTGTGCGTCGCGACGCGTGTATAGGCGCATATATACAAAAACCGCAGGACTGAATTCCTTTCTTTGAATTTTCATATGCGTGATGAAGAAAATTTGTACTGTTAATACCTACTCGCAGTATCTATTATTAAAACACAATTACGTTATAAAATATTAAAAAATTATAATACTGAGTAACCGCGTCTGCTTCTGGCGCGGAAAACCCGGGTTCGATCCCAGTTACCGGCTTGGAATTTTTCCCCCTGCTGGGAGGTCTGGTACGGGGTGCACTCAGCCTCGTTAGGTCCCTGAGGAGCCAATTGAGGAGCTATTCTGATAGAATAGATCAAGTAGTCGCCTTACGGTCGGGGGAATCGTTGTGCTGAGCCCAGCTACCCCTAACCTGCACTCCTCCGTGGTTTTGGCTGCAGCTGGAGGACGCAGCGGCCGGGCGATGACGCCCTGGGGATTATAATACTCAGCTTAAGCAAATAAAAGGTAAATCACAGTAATAATTTTAATTAAATATTACACACACACGTGTATATATACACCAAAATACACAAGGCTGGTTGGGAAGATATATGGAAACAGTGAGAACAGAAATAGGAGAGATGTTCAGAAGGAAGGAAGGTGTTAGGCAAGGGGACCCAATCTCCTCTATGGTGTTTACATGCGTCCTCGAAATGGAGTTCAGGAGACTAAGTTGGAGTAGGTTTCGATCAAATTGTGTAATCAGATAGGGTTTTGCTTTTTAAGTTCACCTATATAGGTGTGATTCCCGAGAAAACGCGATTTTAAATAAAAACAATAACATTTTTTATTCCCGCCTCTACGGTGCAATTCTTGTATATACTCACGTATTTCAGAAATAGCGCTAAAGATTTGATTACATTTTTGTATACATGCATATTACATTCACAGCGTTTTCTCTACTCACTTTTAGGTAACACATTCTCATCTCTTTCTATACTCACTCTTCTATAAACAATTTTCCATAAAAACGTGGATTTGCACCAAAAAACATTTTTATGCGCACATTTAAAATAAGTCCTACAATTATCTATATGTTTGAAATATAAATGCTATTACATTCACACTGTTTTCGCCTCTCACTTTTAGGTAACACATTCACATCTCTTTCTCTACTCACTCTTCCATAAACAATTTTCCATAAAAACGTGGATTTGCACCAAAAAACATTTTTATGCGCACATTTAAAATAAGTCCTACAATTATCTATATGTTTGAAATATAAATGCTATTACATTCACACTGTTTTCGCCTCTCACTTTTAGGTAACACATTCATATCTCTTTCTCTACTCACTCTTCTACAAACATACATTTTTCCATGCACTTGAAATATAAGTGCAACGTATAATATTCACACGGTTTTTCTACTCATTTTTATTTCACTAAACACAATCATTTCTTTAACTACTCCCGTTTCAGGGAACAATTACGAACAATTCATACAATTTTCTATATGATTGAAACAGAAATGCGTAGTAAATTCACATGGCTTTATCAACCAGCTTTTCTTCCTGTAGTATTTGTTATTGTTCACCAGTGCTTTTACTTAGTGTTGCTCCGATGTTTTAATAAAAAGTAAAGAAATATTTTTAAAAAGTAAAGTAATCACAATTGATGTCAGGAGTGTGCCGAAAAGCACGATGTGGAACAGTTGATGAAATAAATGTTAACCAAGATGGACATAATGGGAAATGAAATGAATTCTGGAATGCAGAATGCAGAGGAAACAAATATGAAAACCGAATTGGAAAACTGTAAACTACGGAATAGAAAATATAGGAGCAAAGATGGACAAAATGAAAACAAAAAATGGAAGGCAAACTGAAAATGTAAACTCCGAAACAGAAAAGAAGAAGACGGGAATGTGTAATATGAAGGTAGATATATTGGAGAATACTAACTAGCGACTGGCCGGGGTTAAGGAAGCCATGGAAGAACTCGACAGAAAGATGAACGACCTTGGCGAATGTGTTAACGCCCTGGAGTCAATCGCAGCAGCAAAGAACTGAACTCCATAATGGAACAAATGCTCGACGAAAACGTCGAACTGGGTGGATATCTATGGGGGAGGTCTGCGTTCAGCTGTACACGTTTTACAGCTGAAATGATGGTGTTTATGAAATATTTGTATCCCGGAAATGGCTCATCACAATTGCGACTAAAATTGTTATTTAGTTAACCTTTTGACTTTCAGTTTATCTAAATAAGTATCTTCTCCCACAAAAACCAAGATTTCACAAAAACAGAGGCGAAAAACGCCGAGCGAAGCTCGCTCGCCTAGGTAGTTACTATAAACGGAAGAAGACAAATGTATGACGAAAGCCCTGGCTATCTCCTTTGCCTTTCACAGTAGATGAATTAGACTATTTTATTTCACTGTACCATCTCGTGAAATCTGCGCACTCGTACCTTTAACACCCTATATATAATGTTCGTGAAAACAAGTTTACTGGTTAAGAAACATAGGTTTTAAAATGTTCACAAGTTGGTCTCCCTGAGCTGATATTTCAATTTGTTTCACAAGAGGGTAATAAATTTGGTGGTGCAACAGTGATTAAACGTGAGGTCTTTATTACGATAAAACGATAGCTAGGTACGTACGTGTCTGGGGAGGTAAAGCAGGTAGATGGAACATCCTATTCTGGACTGACACACAATAGCGGGCGGGCGGGCGCCATCTTGCAGTCCCATAACAATACACTTGTATTCATATGGCTGTGCTATTATTCCCAGCCATTCTGTAATTAAATTCCAAAGCTCTCGGGAACTTTTCGCCAGGTTATCGACGTACACACTGGCTTTTTGCCTTCAACAAAAGACTGCAATTAATAAGGTGACAGCTAGAATACGGCTATTAATGTAGCTTGATGCGAATGTGCGTTGCGTGTTATACAGGGAGTTACGTTTCTATTCATAATTCAGGACGCTGTAATGTGCAATCCACGCGCCGTGGTTTGATGATTTATCACTACAACATTTAGACTTAGGTTGTACTTGTCCAATAGTCTTGTGTTTCTTTGTTACTAGGTGAAATACCCGACGTTGTCCGTGGTTTGATGATTTATCACTACAACATTTAGACTTAGGTTGTACTTGTCCAATAGTCTTGTGTTTCTTTGTTACTAGGTGAAATACCCGACGTTGTCCGTGGTTTGATGATTTATCACTACAACATTTAGACTTAGGTTGTACTTGTCCAATAGTCTTGTGTTTCTTTGTTACTAGCTGAAATACCCGACGTTGTCCGTGGTTTGATGATTTATCACTACAGCATTTAGACTTAGGTTGTACTTGTCCAATAGTCTTGTGTTTCTTTGTTACTAGGTGAAATACCCGACGTTGTCCGTGGTTTGATGATTTATCACTACAACATTTAGACTTAGGTTGTACTTGTCCAAGAGCCTTATGTTTCTTTGTTACTAGCTGAAATACCTGGCATTTGAAGACTTAATCCTAAAACTTGTAGCCTAAGGTTCCACAGCCCCAATAGTCTAGTGTTTGAGACATTGAAAAAATATCACTTAATAAGCTTAAACAAAGACTTAAAGTTTTAGGATACTATAAAGAAGAAAAAATGAACGAAGTAAATAAATGAAAACGCGGGAGAGACACTATGCAAACGCAGTGTTAAACAATCACAAGTACTACAGGAAGAGAATCGAGCACAGAAACCGTGTGAGTGTAATATGTTGCCTTCCTATTTCAAACATATTGCAAATTGTATGGGATAGTAGAGAAGGTCACGTGAACCTGTTATATAAAAGAAAAGTCGGTAGAGAAAACTATTGAATGTAACATGTTGCATATAAAATGGTTAGCATAAAAATCGAAATGAAAAAGCTATATAAGCTATTAAATGTACCGAAATATCTGTAACCTCATTTTCTCCTGGACTCTTTCTTTCAACATTTTGTTGGACTTTTTGCCTGATTTTTTTTTTCTTGTTTACGTATTGATTCACTAAATATTTGCTCTTGCTATCCCCAATTCTGTTTTATAGCCTGTTTATTTTCCTGTCATGGTGAATTTTATATAATTTTTAATACGATTAAACTGTAAGATGTACACAAAAAGGTAGATCTGGTTAAAGAGATAAATCATTTCCATAACTGTTTTTGTGATTTCAAGCAGTTCCTAGATACCGGTTATTATTGGTTCAGATTTTAGAATACAGGTTATTCATAAAATAACTCCTCCATTAAATGAAGTCAAAAATTAAGGACAAAGTTTTATAATGTTTGAAAGTACAGATTTACAGATTTATAACAAAATAATCCAAAGTATCCATATATTTGGTGCAGAGGTATGGCAAATCATAATCTGAGAGGAAAAAATTCTAGCTACAGAAATGGATGGATGTATTGAGATCCGCTAGAAAATTAGGATTGGAAAGAATAAAAAACCTGAAAATAAAGAAAATTGTGAGAGGAAAAGAAGAAGCAGATATTTTGGATATTATAGAGAAGAAAAGACTACAGTGGAATGCGCACGTTAATAGAATGCCATAGGAACGACTGCCAAAGAAAGTACTGGACTGGATACTAGAAGAAAGAAGAAAAAGGGGACGTCCGATGACAACTTGGATGGATGATGTAGAAGTGTGTCCTATCTCTTAGCCTCTGGTTCTCGAGATCTTGGGTTCAGATTCCGCGGAGGGCGATGCTTTTATTCTTGTCTTTTTGGCGTAAAAATCTTTGGTATGGTTTCCTTTGGAAGAGAAGTAAAGTCGTAGATTTTCAGCACGTAAAAGGACGTCAAGTGTTTAAAGAGGCCTCTGAGCACAATTAAGAACTATAGCGGGTAAAGAGTTCATAAATTAATAAAAAAAGAATCATTGCCTAACAACCAGGGAAATCCATGAAAAACTGAAGCGAGCCGAGCCAACTTGCTGGCTAAGAAACTGAGTTACTGAAACATACGCGCATATAGAAAAATAAAAAAGGTGAATAGGAAGTGCGTTCTCTATGGTGTATATTAGCATAAGAAGTCCAAGTTTGATAAAGGAAGTGGGTTAATTACCATTAGCATATGGCTCGACAAAAAAGCAACGCTCTTTGAATACGAGAAGGCGGTGCGCGAAGTCGTACTCTTGAAGCACTGCAGTAGAAGTAAGTAGCCTGGTTTATGTAAGCTCACATGCTGGGGTCTGTCTGTCTTGCAAATCTCACTCACATGACTTTCTCTGCTCTTACACAAACACCATCCTAAACTACTCTTTACTTGAAACTATTTTTCGAAATTTTTTTATTTTCTTGAAAATGGCTGTAACGATTTGGATTAAAATGTCATGTGTTTAAGATATTTTGATGACAAATGAAATGTATATTTTGAATTTTCTGGCTATAGCCCCTGTAGTCCTGTTTACTCTGGATGACTTTTGTATAGCTGGTAATAACCGTAAGAGACAAATTCTTACTGTACAAAAAATGTAGAACTCGCTAAAACACAATTTAGGTCCAAATTCGGACATATTCCTTGTTATTTGTGTCAGTTTTGCAAAACAAAACTTTGGTGAAATGCAACATCGTTTGAGAGGTAGAACTGGAACTTAAAAATTCATTGCCACAACTGGGATTTGAACCACAGACCTTCCGCTTACCAGGTGGCTGCTCTAACCATTGAGCTATTGTGACAAACTGCCAGTGTGGCATTAAATTTTCAAACCAGTAATTTGTCTCTGATGTGAGACTGCCTTTGTGGTTTACCAGGAGAAATACGAACTGATTTGAGAATTTAATGCCATTCTGACAGTTTGTCACAATAGCTCAGTGGTAGAGCAGCCGCCTGGTAAGCGGAAGGTCTGTGGTTCAAATCCCACTTGTGGCATTAAATTTTTAAGTTCCAGTTCTACCTCTCAAACTTTGCCCATACACGGCTTGTGTGTTTAAAAACAACAACAGTAAGTTTGTTGGCATAAATAAATAATAATTGCCATCTGAAGGTTATTTAATCCTGGGATATAAAGTACTTACAATAGTAAGTCACCACTGGAGTAATTTGTCTCTGATGTGAGACTGCCTTTGTGGTTTACCAGGAAAAATACGAACTGGTTTGAGAATTTAATGCCATTCTGACAGTTTGTCACAATAGCTCAATGGTTAGAGCAGCCGCCTGGTAAGCGCAAGGTCTGTGATTCAAATTCCAGTTGTGGCATTGAAATTTTAAGTTCCAGTTCTACCTCTCAAACTTTGTCCACACACGGTTTGTATGTTTAAAAACACCAACAGCAAGTTTGTTGGCATAAATAAATAATGGAACATCGTTGTTCATTTTTTATATGTTAAGTGTGCAAAGAGAACGGAATCTCAAATACTCAAAGCTTTAAAAGCTTTGACTATCGCTCAAAGCCTACTGTATTCTAATATTCCCCTTGTACCTACAAGGAAATGTGTAATAAAACTATTTGTACAAATGTTTATCTCTGTTAATGTGAAGTAGATGAATAAGTCTTTTAGAACAGTTTGTTAAAGAGTGAGTAGAGAAAGTCACGTGAGTGTAACATATCAGACGTTTTCCCACCATTTGGTAGGAAATGGTTGCTCCGGGTGTTTGATTTCCATAAAATAGCCATCTGGGTCGATGAAGCGCTTACCTGCAAAGCGTGTGGAGTGCTAATGGGAATCAATAGGTTAGGGGTCATGCTTAGCCACATTCTTCAGCTGAACCTCGACCTCTGGAAGAATCTGCAAGATTAACCCACTACAAATAGTTGCTAAGTAGCTGAACATGTGGATCAAATACTCTGTTTGAAGTAGACAGACAGTGCACTCCATACAACAATTCACCGGAAATGTATCTCCTGGATCCATTGTTGCTGACCTATTCTTTGTTACTGCTTCGAACGTTCAATACTCATCTGGAAGACGTTATTCGCTTTATTTTCATTTTTATTTATTTTACTTTATTTTTATATAGCTATAATTATTTTTCTCGTGATAAAGTGAAGACTGTGGAATGTCCAAGCCATTACATAGTGACAAGGCGTTTAAAAATATTGACTATCGCTTTAGCCTATTCCATCGAACTGTGTAATAAAAGCTTATGTGCATTAAAACATACCAGTTTTATTCTCAATGCGAAAATATCTTAATATTCAAAATATTCCATGCCCATCAAAAACTAAAATATCACAACAAACATCAGCAGGAAGAAAAAATAATTCCTTTAAAGTCATTGATTTCTTTGCTTTGATAGACATTGAAAATAATGTTTTAAGTTTTTGCTTTTGTAATATTTTTAAAGTTAAACCAAAGACTGAACTTGAAGTCACACAAATGGAGCATGTGCTGGGAAAATTCTAGGAGCATAGCACAAAATTTAATGCGCATGAAACAGAGAGTGCATTAAAAATGTAAAGTCGAGAAATTCCAATTTTTACTTTCTCTACTGGTAAGTACGGCAAGTATTGTATTCCACCCAAAACTTCGATGTGGAGATTTCGCCGGAAATATATGTTTTGAGACCCCCTGAATTTTAAAAAAAAAAAAAAAAAAAAGCATTTTTAGAAAAAGGTCCGTGTGTGTGTCTGTCTGTGGACAGCATAACTCATAAACGAAAATTCGGTGAAAAACCAAAGTTGGTATTTAACTTTAATGTATATCAAGGATGCGACAGGAAGATTTTGAAGAAAATAGCCCCACCCTAAACTACCCCTTAGATGGAAAATTTTTCGAAAATGTTTATTTTCTTGAAAATGGCTCTAACGATTTTGATTAAGATGTCATATGTTTTAGATATTTTTATGACAAATGAAATGTATATCTTGAATTTTCTGGCTATAGCCCCTGTAGTCGTATTTACTCTGGACGACTTTTGCATAACTGGTAAACCGTTAGAGATAGACCAAATCATACTGTACAAAAAATGTAGATCTCGTTAGAACATACAATTTATGTCCAAATAAATTTTCTTGTAGGTTGAACCATTTCGGAGATATTCCTTGTTATTTGTGTTAGTTTCGAAAAACAAAACTTTCGCGAAATGGAACATCGTTATTCATTTTTTATGTTTTAAGTGTGCAAAGAGAATGGAATCTCAAAGCTATAAAACATTTGACTATCGCACAAAGCTTACTGTATTCTAATATTCCCCTTGTACCTACAGGGAAATAAGTAATAACATAATTTGTACAAATATTTATCTCAACTAACACGAGTTTGTCAGAATGGTTAGCACAAGAGTAGAGAAAGTCATGTGAGTGTAACACATCAGATTTTCAATCCCAATGTTCATTAACTTACACTAGATGAACATAATTTCTTTATCAAGAATCGAAAACTACTGGACAATTGGGTTAGAGTTTTATGTGAATACGTTTTTGGGAACACCGTGTAAACAGAGAGAGAGAGAGATGCAGAGTTGTAAATTGCGTGTGAGAAGGTATACACACACCACACAGTATAAATTAGGTGCATATAGACACCCGAACGGATTATCGAGTATGTTTATTAACCGCGATTTCCGCTCGTTAAACCCGGAAGCTGACGTCATACTGAGATGCGCTGTTTCCCCGGATGTTGGTAATTATACAACAGGAATGAACATTTATTTCCACAGCGACCTGGAAGATTGCAGTTCCTGTTTGACTTTCCTTAGCAGCGATACTCAGTCAAACATAAGCAACTAGGATACAGTTGCACCAAACCGAAACTACGCATGTTTTGAGATCCCCTGAATCCAAAAAATCTGATATGTTGCACTCACATGACTTTCATTACTCTTGTACTAATCATTCTTACAAACTCTTATTCCTATATCTTCTTCGTGTTAGTTGAGATAAACATTTGTACAAATTATCTTATTGCTTATTTCCTTGTAGGTACAAGGGCAATATTAGAATACATTAGGCTTTGTGCGATAGTCAAATCTTTTAAAGCCTTGAGATTCCGTTCTCTTTGCACACGTAACATATAAAAAAATTAACGATGTTCCATTTCACAAAGGTTTTGTTTTTCGAAACTAACACAAATGACAAGGAATATCTCCGAAATGGTTCACCCTACAAGAAAATTTATTAGGACATAAATTGTATGTTTTAGCGAGATCTACATTTATTGTAGAGTAAGATTTTGTCTATCTCTAATGGTTTACCAGTTATGCAAAAGTCATCCAGAGTAAACAGAACTACATAGGCTATAGCCAGAAAATTCAAAATATACATTTCATTTGTCATAAAAATATCTAAAACATATGAGATTTTAATCAAAATCGTTAGAGCCATTTTCAAGAAAATAAAAATTCTTGAAAAATGTTCCATGTAAAGGGTAGTTTAGAGTGGGGCTATTTTCTTGAAAATCTTCGTGTCGTATCCTTGAAAGACATTAAACTTAAATACCAACTTTGGTTTTTAACCAACTTTTCGTTTTTGAGTTATGTTGTCCACAGACACACAGACACACACGGACCTTTTTCTAAAAATGCTTTTTTTTTTTTTTTTTTTTATTCAGTGGGTCTCAAAACATACATTTCCAGTGAAATCTCGACATCGAATTTTAGGGTGGAATACAATACTTCTGCTTATCAGTAGAGAAAGTAAAAATTCTACATAGACCTTTCTGTTTGACATAGCACAGAAAACATTTAGCTCTGACGAATCATTTTCAATTGTTATAAGTGCATGAGGATTTTGAGTCGCCCAAAGATGTTCTTACTGATAGTTTCATCTAAACGCACAGTGCACGCAATAATAGACATACACTTCGCATACTCCAATACACAAAAACTATCTTGTGTTTAGTCGTATAGTTTAGTATACGAACTGATAAGCAGTCCTCGGTATCTCGGTTAACGAGCCAATTAGCAACATCATACCCTAGTGATGTAACTGCGGCAAGTTTCAGCTGTAAGGTAATAACTATACCTCATTTTATACCGTTTTTCCAATAATTTAATTTCATAAATGTCAGGAATCACTTGCAGTCCAGTAGTTTATCAGTGTTGCCCTGAGGACTAAAAGTAAACAGTTTTTATAATAAAATAAAGGGATATAATCATATTCAAACAAATTTACGAGTGAAATAATCACAAAAACGTCATGCTCAACTCAAACAGAGACTATCGCTCAAAGTCTACTGCATTCCCATATTCCCCTTGTACCTACAAGTAGATATAGGAAGAAGAGTTTGTAAGAATGGTTAGTACAAGGGTACAGAAAGTGCGTTCCCGAGAACGACCTGGTCACCTGATCGCCGGCGTATGTGTAGAAGTTGAGAAAGGTCGGTGTGACGTCATACTACACAAGGAGACAGGAAACAGCAGTGTGTGTGTGTTCGCGATCGTTATAAAGAAGATTGTAACGGGCGTCGAGTGATTGTAACGTCATAATGGGTGTATGAGAGACAGAGAAAGTGAAGAAAGGCACTGAAAGGCCTGAGCAAGGTTAGGAAGAAAAACTTGTGAGTTGTGATATTATGAAGGACTGTAGACTGTGTTAACGACATAGGTATTTAGAAGACAAAGTAACCGGACTGGTTTTGTCGTTTTATTTACCATTACCATTATGAAAGTGATTATTTTGTAAATATGTTGGTGTAATAGCAGGCAGGCGCCATGTCAGACGCTAGTGCTCTCTGTCGATGAACACGCGAGTTAATGTGTGGCTATGTGTGTGTGATAATTAAAAGCCGGCCATGGAACGGCTGCCAAAGTGCTAATTAGCAATGTTTTTGTAAGTGCCTACATATCTTGTTTGTGTATACAATTAACGTGTTCACCTCCGCGATGTCCCATCTAGCGGCGCGTTGCGGAACCGACGGTCCCACCATGGCTTATAAAAATGCATATGAGAATTCTCGCGGAATTGGATTTTGATTGATGATATTTTTATTACCAATACTTGTGGGAAAAGGCGCACAAAGGAGCGTAGATATTCGAGTTTATCACAGTCACAAGATTCCCTCTGTTGCCAGTTCAGAGCTGACCCTCGTATGCGAAAAAGTCTCTTCATTTAACGTTTCTGGCCACATTAATCAACAGAAACCTTTACATTATACATCTGATTATAGATACAAAGGCAACAGTGATAGTCAAAATGTGACAAAAACCACAAAATTTCACTGAAGTTACTTCCCTATCCCTTTATTTTCTTCAAAACTTTTGCACAATAACAATTATTTTTAGTGACGTTAACACAGTCTAAAGTCTTTCGTGATATTAAAAATTGCAACTGTTTCCTTCTTATATCTTGACTCAATCCTTTCACTGTCTCTCTTCAGTTTCTCTGACTCCGACTATACAATCACTCGACGGTCGTTAAAACTTTCACTTCGATGCGACATATATTTCACAGCTGTCTCGCACTCACTGACGGACTCAAAAACTGCCTGCCTTCAAGTGCTCCACAAGCTTTCATACCGGCGATGGCTTCCAGATCTTTCTAGAACGTCTACAAACAAGCCAGTTGCCGGAAACTTCTCGAATGATCTCGAAAACTCCTTTTTTGATGTGCCGCGCTCATGGTCACATGTTTGCTCCTGTCAGTATTGTGGGGAAGCTTTACCTTAAGCGCATTTGATACGTCAGGTACCTGGTATGTGGTGTAAAGTAGTTTGGCCCCAACCGTTCTTTCTTGTGCGCCGCGGTCGCCGTCACAGAATGTTTGAGTCTTAAAATGCCTCACTCCTATGCAAGAAACAACCGAATGTCAGAAGTACCTTAAAAGCATGACAAAGTATCGAAAATTTCCAAAAATTAATAAACGCACTTTAATTCTTAAAACAGATTTCATATATATATAAAGTCATCACTTAACAAATTGATTGTAGCTGCATAGCGCTATTTGGAAGGCAACCTTCCAGTTATTTAAGTTTAATGTCTTTCAAGGATACTACACGAAGATTTTGAAGAAAATAGACCCACCCAAAGCTACCCTTTACATGGAAAATTTTTCGAAAATTTTGATTTCCTTGAAAATAGCTCACGATTTTGATTGAAATGTCATATATTTGAGATATTTTTATGACAAATGAAATGTATATCTTGAATTTTCTGGCTATAGCCCCTGTAGTCGTATTTACTCTAGACGACTTTTGCATAACTGGTAAATCGTTAGAGATAGACCAAATCATACCATACAACAAATGTAGATCTTGCTAAAATACACAATTTATGCATTAATAAATTTTCTTGTAGAGTGAACCATTTCGGAGATATTCCTGGTTATGTGTGTGAGTTTCGGAAAACTTAACTTTCGTGAAATGGAACACCTTTGTTCATTTTTTTATGTTAAGTGTGCAAAGAGAACAGGATCTCAAAGCTTTAAAAGATCTGACTATCGCACAAAGCCCACTGTATTCTAATATTCCCCTTGTACCTACAAGGAAATAAGCAATAAGATAATTTGTACAAATGTTTATCTCAAGTAACAGGAAGAAGATATAGGAATAAGAGTTTGTAAGAATGGTTAGTACAAGAGTAGAGAAAGTCATGTGAGTGCAATACATCAGAGTTTGATTTTACACAACATTGTCCGCCACGTTTTGCCTTTCAACTGGATTTCCCCTCAAAGTATTTTGATGTGTGCTTTAATACTTGTTTTTTACTCCCGCTATTCAAATATAGTTTTACAGCAGCACTTTTAAAGAAAATTAAAAAGTTAAAATCGTTTTATTCGTGGAATCAATTAAGCTTTTCTAAAAGCTAAATTTAAATTAAGCTGCTTTTGATGTTGTGTAGAGTTGATTTTATACACTGAAGAAACTGAAAGCAATACATATGTTTGAACTGCACGAATATTTAACTACAGCATTCGAAAACCTGCATATTCAACCACTCTAAAGTAAATAAAGTACAGAAATCTATGTTCCGTAGCTGATGGGAGCTTTCTAAAACCTCAATAAAAGTTGTTTTAATATGACAAATGGGCACTGAAGAAACTCAATAGATTGGACGTTTCTATAAATTCAAAGTGAATGAATACTTGATACTCCAATCTCACGTGAATAATAGTGTCATTATTGATGAGAGAGATTAAATTAACCTTTATATTCGCGAATAGTTGTTCTACACTAATTCCTAAACCGATTTTTGTCTCCCTTTCGCAGGAACCTTGGTACAAGTAATTCGAATAGCCATGACGTTAAGGTGATACGCAGTGTACTGGCCCAGCGACTTCAATCAAATGTACCTGCAGTAAGGGATGGGGAGGACCCACGTAAAGTAAGCGATGGTTGATGGGCGTGGATGCTGACGGGATTTTATTCCACTGCAGTTACATAGATTTTGCTTTTTGTTTGCCAAAACAACAGCTGCAATAATATTGAAGTAAATATATTTCAGATATAATATAGCTAGCTACAAATACATTTGTTTTCTTAAATGTCAGTATAATATGAATATAGCAAAAACACTTCGATGGGAATTAATATTGGAAGGGCCACGAGTCATTCGAACCAGTCGCCAAAAATATATTAGGGGTAGGCATCCTCCCCACCCCGCTCCCCCCCCCCCCCCCCCCCGAGGCTCTTAAGTTATTCTATTAATATGCCCTATGTCTGCAATGAAGTGCATTTGATGATTACATCTTAATTTTCCTGTCATCATTTTTCGTAGTCCGCTTTATTCCATATTCTTTACTGTTGTAAAACTTCGCATAAATCTTGCAAAAAGTGACTCTTGTATTTAATGAATTCAAAAACACTTCAGTGCTATAAATTGAAATCTACTTTGTTTCATTTTTAAACTGTTTATATTTATGTAATGTGCGTTAAAAATATTTTTCCATTTTGAAATTTGCTGTTTTTTAAAAGATCTCTTCAGCACATTCTCATTTTCAACATTTTACAGTTTTCGTCCAGTTATTGTAAAATGTATCGCAAATAGTTATTGCGTATTGTATAGTATGCTATTGTATAGTATGCTACGAGCATACACAAAATTCAAATGACCGAAATTCAAAATTATCTTGAACTAAGACTAGTCAAACAAAATTATACTTGCGTGTGATAATCTGGTAAATGGGCAAAATTTTAAAAACTATTATCATATTGGCATAGCTCAATAAAACTGTTTTGAAGTGCAATAACTTGAAAACTAAAACAGATAGCATACTGAAATTTCGAACAAATATGTTTATACAAGACAACTTGAAAATAAAGCTCTAGAAACACATTTTAAGGATAGCATCACCTCGCCCGTCAGACATTTCCAAAATGCAGATCTCCCTAAAACACACAATTTATGTGAAATAAATATTTTTGTGGAGTTTGCCATGTTTTGGATATTCCTTGTTATTAGTTTAAATTTTCAAATATTTATACTTTTCTGAAATAGCAAGTCATTCTTTTTTCATGTCCAGGTCATAGAAAAAGAATGGAATTTGAAGGTCATCTTAGAGCGACCACCCCTTAAAACTTCTACTGCCTTCTCCTATTCACATTGCGCCTATAAGGAAATAGTAACAAAACCATTTCTAGAATAGTGTGAAGCAAATAGAAGAATAAGGGTTTGTACGAGAGTGACTAGAGAAAGTTATGAGAGTGCACACGTTTTTACTTTCTCTACTGCGTATAGTAAGTAGAGGAAGTATTATATTCCACCCAAAAGTTCAATGTCCAGATTTCACCGCAAATATGTTTTCAGGCCACTTGAATCTGAAAAAAGCATTTTTAGAAAAAAAAGTCCGCATGTGTGTGTGTGTGTGTGAGTGTGTGTGTGTGTGTGTGTGTGTGTGTGTGTGTGTGTGTGTGTGTGTGTGTGTCAATCTATGGACAATATAACTCACAAACGAAAAGTCTGTTTAAAACCAAACCTGGTATTTAAGTTTGTCTTTTAAGGATGACGAAGATTTTGAAGAAAGTTCTTTCAACCTAAACTACCCTTTACATGAAAAAAAAAAAAAAGTCGAACATTTTGATTTTTTCGAAAATGGCTCTAAGTATATCTATGATTAAAATGCCATATGCTTGAGATATTTTTATGACAAACAACGTGTATATTTTGAATTTTCTGGATATAGTCTATGTAGTCCTATTTATTGTGAATAACTTTTGTATAACTGGTAAACCGTAAGAGATAGACAAAATCTTAGTATACAAAAATATAGATGTTGCTAAACCACTCCATTTATGTCCAAATACCTTTTCTGTGGAGTGAACCATTTCAGAGATATTCCTTGTTATTTGTGTGAGTTTTGAAAAACTTACACTTTCGTCCAATGGATGATCATGACTCAGTTTTTATGTTAGCCGTGCAAAGAGAACGGAATATGAAGGATTTGACTATCGCTCAAAGCCTACTGTATTCCCATATTCCCCTTGTACCTACAAGGAAATAAACAATATGATAATTTCTGTAAATGTTTTTCTCGACTAACATGAAGAAAATATAGGAATAAGAGTTTGGTTAGTACAAGAGTAGAGAAAGACATGTAAGTGCAATACATCACATTTTTAAGTATGTAGTCGAGCCAAGCAGCAGCTCGCGGGCCCTAGTTTGCAAACTCTGACCTAGAGGACTGGTGCACTCCTACTGCTCCCAAGTGTACTTCTAAGGGAGGGAAAATAAAGTTAAACTTCAACTCAAAGGAATTGTTGAATTTTGCTTAATAAAGTTTCCATAGATGCGCTGTTAAGATTAATACACGAAATAAACGTAGTAAATAAAACTGGCCGGAAATGTTGGGGCACTTGTGGTGGGCAGAATGAGGAAGTGAGTGCCGTGTATAAATCTGCAAGTGGTACTTGATCTCAAGTCAAGAAACAAGCAAGCAAAAGGCCGGCCCGCCGCCGCCGCCTCCGCCGGATCGAAAGTATTTAAATAGCGGCGAGGGGTGGCGGGGGTGGCGGGCGGGGGCAGGAAACAGTTGGATCGTCAGCTTTAATCTCTTCCCACGCCTTTCTCTGCAAGGAAGGGGATCATTGGGAAATTTGCAATTTAGAACGCTCATTACCACGCGCTTGTTGCAGGTAGCACATGCGCTGCTTCCAGCCCACAGCATTAAAATCATTTTCCATGGTGTCAGAGGTGGCATTCGCCGTTTTTTGTTTTGAAAGCAGGGATTGTCTTAAAGTCTTCTAGGCTGACTTTAATTATTAGGGTGGTAATTTTAAAAGAAAGATTTTAACGCCTCGTACCGACATTTAGAATTCTACGAACAGGTGAAATGAATTGAATCAATGATGCAAATGGGTTCGGTACCGATATACCTTACCTTTACAGACTGAAGTAAAGACATGCAAAATAGCAGCTAAGGACATTTTACTGTATGATAGCAGCACCTTCACTTCTACTGCCACATTTACCAATTATTATATTCGAGAACGATACAGAAAAAATTTAGAACAGCATGTCTCTAGGAAAAAAATTTGTTTTATCTATTACAACTACTTTCTAATGTTTTGCGTGTTAATTTCCGTATAATTTGTTCAATTTTGTCTAATAGTTCGTCAATTCGCATCATATAAAGATTTTATGTTCACCCAAAGAACTAGTTGTCGACGTATTTCACATAAACTGATTTCCGATGTAAAACAACACATTGATTGGTGTACAAGAAATAAAAAACTGCAAGATTTTCAAGGCGGCATTTCACATTTGGTTCGGAGATTATTTTTATTGTTACGGCCCTGAAAAGAGAAATCAATTGCCTAAATGGTCCTTTCGAATAGAACCTAGGCCTACAAAAGTCCTAATAATTTTTTTCCTAAGACGATCATATTGTTACAATAGCATTAGAAGACATACGTATCGATTGGCAGACCACACGTTTTTGAAAACTTGGGTGAACTAGCACCTGGTGATTTCTGTTTCCTTCCAAAAATTGAAGATTAAATGCATGGAATGACATTTTCATCGTTAGATGAAACAGTGGAACATAAAACTTAGTCTCTGAAGTGTTTGAGAAAAACTGGCATCAGTGATTTAAGAACCGGTTTCATTGAATATAGAAATGTATTAATGTTAAAGGACAATGTTTTGAAAAACAATAAAAGTTTTAAAACAATCATTGGTTGATTTTCTGAAATCGTCATGTCGCCTTCGTATTACAAGGAGCATTTAGAGCTCCTCTTGTTTTATCCGTTAAGAGTAGACCGAAGACAAATATTACCAGATATCCAAATTTTAGTTTTTGGTGCAGATTGCCATTTTTAAAGTCAGAGGTTTCTAGCAATGTCATGCAAAATGTATGGAATTTCTAGTACCCGTTTGTAAACAACTGACTATGCAGAATGTTAGTTATATATGGTCGTCATAGATTTTTTTTTTCTTTTTGTTAACGTCCTCCAACGTAGTGTCATATCGGACGGTGAAATGATGCTCAAATGAGCCCGAGGTTCGTGGAGCTTTAAGTTACCCGACATTCGTCTTCTCAGGATAAGGGAAAACCTCGGAGAAAACCCTTATCCGATAACTTACCCTAAGCGAGGCTCGAACTCGCAACATCTTGAACGTGAGGCAGACACGCTAACCATCATGCCACAGAGGTGGGCGTCATGAAGGGTGCTCAGCTCTCCGAGGTAATAAGAACTTCCGATAAAGTGGGTAACTTCCTGTCGCGAGAAGATGATCTTGACTCGGTTATATGGTCACTTCACTTTTATACGTGGCTACCTTTTTAAGAGGGACCCTGATCCTCTTTGTCCGCTGTGTGTCGGTCACGTGCTTCTAGAGTGTTTCCCTAAAGCACCTTCGAGACTGTCTGCAACTGTCTGTCAGTCTTGCAGAGGTCTTGGCGGACAATAAACAAGCGGGGGAAAAAGTGAATCTAAAGATGTGGAATTTTAGATATTGAGATTTCATTTCATTTGGACCTTTTATAACTTCGTTCTAAATTTGGATTTTACTTCATTTGTTTAGTTTATTTATATTATTGTTTTTACTAGTTTTTATATGGAAATTTATTCCTGGGTTTTGCCATGATCCATTGCATAAAGACGTGTAAAATTGGTCTTGTTTTTCATATTGCCTTTAATCCCATTCTTATCATGAAAAGCGTGTTCCTGTAGGAAGCTCATGACCCAAATGCTCCAGATCTAATCTCACAAATCAGGGTTATTCTTCTGGAACGGGATCTTTGCGATAACCTGGATACCCGTAGTTCAACCTCCAGACTCTGGGAAAAAAGAAACAAAAAGCGCTTTCCAATTCCGACCCAATGGTGTAGTTAATTAAAAATCTGGGCTTGAGGTAAGCCGAAAATCCCCGGTTCGATTTCCGGCTATGGCTTCGGATATTTTAATCGGATTTCCCCCACCTAAGTCACTTACCCGAATAAAGCAGGCTTATTTAGTTTATCCAAGTCTTTGGGTGATTAAAAAAACCACAGATGTGATTTCTGGTTTTAGAATCTTTATATAGTAGGTGATTATTCTTAATCACCACTAATACTGAAACAGAGAGAAGTTGTATGAATAATAGTGCCACAGTGAAACTCCCTACTAACAATGTTTATAAATCCTAATCCAGGTGAGTCAGTTGCCCCTTATTCTCGAGTTTTATGCAATCCGCATTTTATATTCCAACATGAAAACATCGACCCCATTACTAGGTTCTACCCGCGTATTTAACATGGATGTTAAACACTCGATGAAATTAGTACTAATATAGATGTTATCACATCGCTTTTTAATATATTCGTAATTAGACAGCTGACGTTTGCACTTCTGCAAATGTTCACTGGAACCAGCGAATATTACATCTTAAACGGAATGTTTAGCTCACACGTTACTAGGTAGCTCAGTTGGAACGGGCGCAAGACTCCGAAGTAACCTGTCTGTTGTGAAGGTTGTTCGAATCATCTGCATGTACTAACTTTTTTTTACCGTGCAGTCCTCACAACTTACAAACTATTATTCTGAAAACTGTTATTATATTCATTTTTATTGTTTTATTTATGTTTTATGACATTGTCTGATGTTTCTTTATTGTTGAACTACAATTATGTAGTTATTTAAACACACCTATAGGTAGGTGCAATTGAAATAAGGATCATTCATACACATTTGAACACAGACAGCAAGGGAATTACATTGTCAGAGTTTAACATGGAAGTTAAACTCAATTTTGCACACAATGAATTATTGAGCTATTGAAAATGCAGACAACCAAAAACGATTTAAATTATAATGTCCTAAACCCTCAGGGACTTCATAATTAGATTATTGTGAATTCGGTTTCCAAGTTTTGATGAACACAAAAAAAAATATTTACAATGCTGAGGTTCGAACCTGTGTCATTGGGGATTAAGCGCAGAGGACCCGTCACAATCCTATTCAGCTATTTCGAGACTTCCTGAAAGCACGTACCACGTCCAATAGTAGGACTTGTATGCCTGGCGCTATGCCATTGCCACCTCGCAAGTTTTCGGGCTTGATTTAACCTTGATGATAGTTTCTCGGGCTAACAGCCAGGTCAGATTACCCTAATCTGACCTGGCTGTTAGCCCGAGAAACTATCATCAATAATCAACGCCGGGAAAGCTTCAAGTCATTGATTTAACCTTTTACGACAGATTTAATCACTTACTGCGCGTTTTAATATTATTACTTAAATGGCAAAAGCTGTTATGCATATTAATTGAGATGCACGAGGCGTAGTTCACGCAAAAATGCAAATAAACTGTTATTTAATAATATGTCCGTTTTGACTGTACGGGTCCATGATGGATGAGGCGTGTCCAAATGTTTCCTAATTTTTGGCAGCCAATCCCTGCTCCAAGTACAAGAGTCCGCCATTTTCTTTTTAGCTGACGTTGTAAGTGTACTCATATGATAGGTCCATTTTTTCCGAGGCGTTTACTGAATTACGTTGCTATATATACTCTAATAAAAAGTTTGTAAAATCAGCTGGAAACCGGAATTCGCTCTCAGTAAACAAGTTGTATGTTTTTGAGCTGTACTTTAGCGAGGAGTACGTTCTGTCCCTTAAAGCACTGTTGCTCTCAATTTTGCGCATTCCTCTCTTTAAGAACGTCAAGCAATACATTTTAGTAAGCACAAAACTGGACTAAGGCGCACATGCCGTTAGATGGGTGGCCTACCTTCCAAAAAAATAAGGCGCGGCTGACTCACCTGGTATATAAGACTGTGATCTAACCGATAATTCTCGAGTGGAGTGAGAGGGAAGGTTAGAGTGTTTAATGATACTCACTTCATAAATAAAATATAAATTTAAGTATCGTATCTTAGTCTTCCGGGGAATGCCGTGTCTTCTTTATAATGAATGTGAAGAACTCCGTCCCAGAATAGTAAGAGAAGCCATAGAAGTCTTCAAATCACAGAACTCCTTAAACAGAGACAACGACAGACATCTCCACACCATCGTTAAGTATTTCACCAGAGAATGTTAAATTCTATAAAAAAAATAACTTAAAATGATTCATTACAATTAGTGCAGTTCGACTTACTCTGCACTGACAACTGAGGAAAACGAAATCCAGGCATTATATGTATTACGGTCTTCTCTTGTTGTTATAGCATTAAACCAGTTGGTATTCTCAAATATATCTTACTTTATTCTTAACTTTAACAAATAACCTTTCTTTTGGAAAAATATCTTAATTATTATAGATTCTAAGCATAATAAATTGTTTTTCAGCGATTTATGGGAATACAGTTGGCGTCACTGACTAAACAAATGAATGAGCAGGTATATGATGAATTAACGCCCCTAGTGTGGTTATTTAAAATGTTATTCTAGCTATTTAAAAACACTCTTGAAATGACTCGCTGTGCTGAAGTAAGATATTGCATGTAATACAGTTAAGTGAAGTCTGCAATACTTGTATAGTGCCAATCTTTCAACACGTGAAGCAGCACAATACATTTAATGATAATTTTTCTTCCTCCGTTGACGACGTCTTCAGGGCCAAGTTCCTTTTTCAGAGGTTGAAAGAGGACCAGAACCATTTGTAGATTGGAAGGATTTGTGGAGTAGAGGAACGCGCTGAATAATATATTACCTCCCCCTCCTGCTCCTACCCCCCTCCCACTGCCACTGCCATCGCCTCACCTGGAGAGCTGTCCGAGGAAAAACCACGACCCGGTGCGGCGGACCTAGCACTGGATTATTCAGATGCCAACACTATCCTATCTGATGGTTACTTACCACACACAAGCATCTCGTATTAATTTATTATGGTCAGTTCATCGCAGTCCCTCTAATGTCTCGAGTTCGTCAACAGAATGGGTTTCTGCAACATCTAGAGTTCTTTACCAAATTAAGTTACCTGATAATACCACTAAGGTAAGGTAAAACCGTAAGGAATAAGGGTACGACCTACACATATATATTGTAACTAACACTCCACAGGAGGAAGGGAGGAAATAAGAGGTTACGGGTCACAGGTCACAGATACGCGCGGAAGTCCCTAACAATTCCAAGCATGGTGCATACGGCAGAGAGGGAGAACAATGTCATGAACAATCGCCTTTGAAATTCCATTATCTTTGCATGGCCAAGAGATAAAAAGTGAACAACGATGTCCTATTTGAGAAAAATACAAGTATTGAAAGACTCACACAAATATCTCCAACATTGTTCACTCTACAAAAACAAATACATTAGACATTGTGTGTTTTAGCAAGACCTATATTCTTGTGTACTAAGATTTTGTCTATCCCTAACATTTGTACAAAAGTTACCCAGACTGCAAAGGGCTTCTGAGTACATTTCTGGAAAATTCAAATGTGCATCTTATTCCATTTTAATGAAAATCCTTAAAGCAATTTTTGAGCAACTCAAAATCCATGTAATGGATAGCCAGGGGTAAGGGGGTTTGTTTGCTATTCAACCGATTTTCCGTTCTTGTGTAGTGTTGTTCTTAGACGGACAAAACACACGACCTTTTTCTAATAATTTATTTTAGATTAAGGGGGTCCCAAAACATGTATTTTTTTGGTGAAATCTCGTTGTTGTTTTTTTGAGCGAAATGCCATACTTCCGCTGCCAGCAACAATGGGCCTTTCAAAGGATTTTGCTCGAATTTCACCTAATTGTGCCCGTAAACAAACAGCGGGACTCTAAATTTGAAGAGACCAAGCTAAGCCACCAAACCAAATTGGAGTGGGTTAAGGTAAGAACATTTCTGGCGATGATAATGATGGGCAAACCAGAGTACCCGCAGAAAACGTGCCCAGGCGCAGCGGTATCTCCACATGCGGCCGCCGGCGTCGAACATCGGCCTCATTCTATGTAATGCATCGGAACATTCACATTTACCATGGATGAATGTTCACAGGGCACCGCAGCAAATGTGGGCTTGTCAATAAACACATATATCCCTGGGGGAGGGGGGAATCAGGTGTGTAGAATAAGACTCAAAAATGCAATGCCATAATCGGGATTTAAACCATGGATCTGCCACTTACCGTCCGGCTGCTCTAACCGCTAAGCTACCGTGGCCAACATGCCCACACGACATTAAATTCTCCAATCCAGTCGCATTTTTCCCCGTCACAAGGAGATCTCAATACATATGTCCTAGACACGGCTGCTGTGTGGAAGAACGGCTAATTCCACAGGTGTGTGAACTCACATGACTTTCTCAACTCACTCTTGTACAAACTATCTTACAAACACTTATTCCTTTATGTACTTCAGTTAATAGAGGTAAATGTTTGTAGAAATGATTTTATTACGTATTTCCTTCCGTGGTGCCGTATGTAGTAAAAATCTGATGTGTTGTACTCACATGACTTTCTCTACTCTTGTACTAACCGTTATTACAAACTCTTATTCCTATCTTATTCGTGTTAGTTAAGATAAACATTTGTACAAATTATCTTATTGCTTACTTCCTTGTAGGTACAAGGGGACTGGTAGAATACAGTAGGCTTTGTGCGATAGTCAGAACTTTTGAAGCTTTGAGATTCTGTTGTCTTTGCACACTTAACATATAAAAAAAAGAACAACAATGATCCATTTCACGAAAGTTGTAAGTTTTTCGAAACTCGCACACATAACAAGGAATATCTCCGAAATGGTTCACCCTACAAGAAAATGTATATAGACATAAATTGTGTATTTTAGCAAGATCTACCTTTTTTGTGTAGTAAGATTTGGTCTATCTCTAACGGTTTACCAGTTATGCAAAAGTCGTCCAGAGTAAATATGACTACAGGGGCTATAGCCAGAAAATTCAAGATATGCATTTCATTTGCCATAAAAATATCTCAAACATATAACATTTTAATCAAAATCATTAGAGCCATTTTCAAGAAAATTAAAATTTTCGAATAATTTTCCATGTAAAGGGTAGTTTAGGGTTGGGCTATTTTGTTCAAAATCTTCGTGTCGCATCCTTGAAAGACATTAAACTTAAATACGAACTTTGGTTTTTAACCGACTTTTCGTTTTTGAGTTATGCTGTCCACAGACTGACAGACACACACGGACTTTTTTCTAAAAAGCCTTTTTTTGGATTCAGGGGGCTCAAAACACGTATTTCCGGTGAAATCTCCACATCGAATTTTTGGGTGGAATACAATAATTCCCCTACTTACCAGTAGAGAAAGTAAAAACGGGCGTTAAACACTACAAAAAATATAACAAAAAATAAATAAACGAATAATACTTCCTGTTGGAGAAAAGTATAAGTACGAGGCGTGTTTTTAAAGTAAGTACCGTTTAAATATTTTGCTACTGCAGCGCTGCAATCGACATTTTGAGCATGCGCAATCTCTTCCTCATTCTTTAGGAAGCCAGATGCAGCAATGAGCGTCCATCCTTTGTTTTTTTTTTTTTCGTACTGTTTGAGCGTTTCGAAATGTTCAAAGTAATCTGACTGTGAGTGATAACGTCTTGGAAGAGAAACCACCCAGTATTTTCCTATTGACTAGGGAAACCCACGAAAAAGCCGAGTTCAAAGCGAGTGATCGATGGAGATCGAACCCGGGATTTGCCGTATGCGAGTCTGATACGTTATCTAGCTCGGTAATGTGAGAGTGTAAATAAGCAAGCCTACGTTAAGAATACGCCGAGTGTTGCGGGTTGCTTGTCACAGGGGTGAAAGAACTTGAAGACAAAGTGCAGACATTTGTCTGGAATGTTGTTTTTGATGCAGGGTCTCATTATTTGCTCACGTACTTGCCGCTAATTAGCCGGAAACGGGTGGCACATAATGGGCATGTGTCGACACCCTTAACCGTGCTACGTCATCACACCCTACATACGTCAGCGAGCTGGCAGAAAATGTCCCCAAGTTAATCGCGAGGCTCTGCGAAGTAAACAACCGCACATCTAGACATTGCTATTCTCCATCGCCTGGAACACAAGTGTACTAGTAACAACTTCTGTTGTATTGTTTCTACTCAGTATCACTGTTAAATATGTACTGCAAACTAACAGGTCGAAGGAACCAACAAATATTATTTTTAACGAGTGTCGTGATTGTGTCGTTGGAGTTAGTGTTTTAGAGTCAGAGAAACTGAAAAGAGGCAACGAAAGGGCTGAGTCAAGTCTACGAGAACAAAACATTTTTAAGTTGTAATGTCAGGAAAGAAAAATAAACTGATAGAAAGTCATTCAGAATAAAGAGAACTTCCGAGGTCATCCCCAGAAAACTCAAAATATACATTTCATTTGTTTAAAAATTATCTTAAACATATGGTATTTTGATCAAAATTGTTAGAGCCATTTTTGAGAAAATCATAATTTTCGAAAAATTTTCCATGTGAATGGTAATTTGCGGTGCAAATTTTTTTTTAAAACCTTCCATTCGCATCTTTGGAAGATGATAAACTTAAATACTAAATTTGCTATTTAACCACTTTTCGTCTTTCAGAAATGTTGGTTTTTTTCCCTTCTAAAAATCTGATGTGTTACACTCACATGACTTTCTCTACTCTTGTACTAATCATCCTTACAAACTCTCATTCCTATATCTTCTTCGTGTTAGTTGAGATAAACATTTTTACAAATAATATTGTTTATTTTCTTATAGGTACAAGGGGAATATGGGAATACACTAGACTTTGAGCTATAGCCAAATCTTTTAACGCTTTCAAATCCCATTCTCTTTGCACGCTTAACATATAAAAAATGAATAACGATGTTCCATTTGACAGAAGTATAAGTTCTACAAAAAATGTATTTGTTAGTATTTTTTATAGTAAGATTTGTTGTGTCTCTTACGGTTTAACAGTTATGCAAAAGTCATCCCGAGTAAATAGGACTACATAAGCTATAGCCAGAAAATTCAAGATATACACTTTATTTGCCATTAAAATATCTCAAACATATGGCAGCTTAATCAAAATGGTTAGAGCCATTTTCAAAAAAAATCATTTTTGAAATATGTTCCATGTAAAGGATAGTTTAGGATGGAGGAATTTTCTTCAAAATCTTCGTGTCGCATCCGTGAAAGACAAACATAAATACCAACTTTGGTTTTTAACCGACTTTTCGTTTTTGAAATATGCTGTCCACAGATTGACAGACACGCGCGCGCCAACCATTGCTTTTTTGGATCAGGAGGTCTCAAAACATACATATTTCCAGTGAAATATCGGCACCGAAATTTTGGGTGGAATACTTCCTATATTTGGCTATACGGAATAGAGAAAGTAAACATGTTTTTTTTTTTTAATCAGTGAAGCTCAAAACGTATATTTTCAGTCAAGTCTCGGTATCGAATTTTTGGATAGAATGGAATACCTTTTGTATGCAGCATATGCGTGATAGAGATATAGTAGTCGTTTTCTTGTCGTACTGCGCACCTATTTGCTATTGGGGTAGACTATAGACACAAACAGAATATAGTAATAAACTTCTCGGAACAGCAAATGCGCATCGGATATCATACATACATACAAGCACGAGGCCTTGTGGCGCCCTCCAATAACCTTTAGACATAAATGCCAGTAATCCAGAGCCGTTATTGCATACTGTATACTGGCAGGGCTGGGGGGGGGGGGGGGGGGTGGGCAGAATGCCTCGTTTGACCGCATTCTCCCAACACAGTGTATACGTGCCTCTTTTGTTTGTGCTCTATATTCTAACGTAAGTAACTGCTAATGAAATCACGATATCGCGCCTAGCACAAACAAATGAATAAACAAGGAGCGTGACGGCGATGACGTATGTAGGGGGCGGGGCGGGGATGGGCTGTATCTGATCGCCGCTTGTCAACTCCCCTCAGGGGGTGGAATCTGCAAACACAACCCCACAATGGCACAGTAATTATTCCCTAATTACATCGTTTGTTTCTTATCGAGTGTGTGTGTGTACGTGTGTACATATCGGCAGCCCAAAGCAGCTGATTGAAACCCTTCTCTATCAAATAACATTATGCCACAATCAGCGTATTGTAAACATTAAAGAATTCACTGAAAAGCGCTAGCTTTATGTTTTGTGTTGCACCAAATGGTTTGTTTTAATCCATAAATCGTGAGTGAAATAATACAATAATTTGCATTAATCAACTGGAAAATACAAACATTGCTTCCCTTTGTCTATTCGTATGCAGCTATTCTTAACCCCCTGTAGCGTATTTCACATGTTTTGTTAAAGTTTCATAATTTTACTTTCTCTACCATGTATAGTAAATAGAGGAATTAGGTATTGTACTCCACACAATAAGTCGATATCGAGATTTCACCGCAAATTTATGTTTTGAGGACCCCTGAATAAAAAAAAAAATAGAAAAAGATACGTACATATGTGTGTATCGGCCAGTCTGTGGACAGCATAACTAAAACGAAAAGTAGGTCAAAAACCAAGGTTGGTGTTTAAGTTTAATGTCTTTCAAGGAAGCGACACGAAGATTTTGAAGAAAATTCCCCAATGCCAAACTACTCCTTACACGCAACATTATTCGAACATTTTTATTTTGTAAAAAATCGCTCTAATAATGTTGATTAAATACAGTATGTTAAACATATTTTCATGATAAATGAAATGTATATCTTGAAGGAGGACCTGGGTTCTATTCCCGGTACCGGTGTAGAGACTGTCCAGCTGGGAGAGCTGGTTCGGGATACACTCAGCCTTGTTAGGTCTCTGAGGGGCTTGTTTCCGAAGACTACATAACCGACCGGGAGCTGACCACGTCGTACCCTCCAGTCAGGATGCGTGTAGTGAGCAGAGTTGGTAGGCCTTGGCTCGGAAAGGGCTGTTGTGCCGTCGAGTTAGTTAAACAGTGTGTAAAATGATGTAAAGAGATTGAATAGAGGAAGTAATGTGAATGTAGCCGGTCATATGGTTTGATACACGAATTTTCAAGTATTCAAGTTTTGAGATATTATTTACTGTGTTTTTGCTACCGACGGCTGGAGAAAAAATATATGATAAAATTGAAACAGATCACCTACTTGCCTTAAGAGTGTAGTATCGAGTTGTTGTTGTCCTTCTAGATCCTGAGGTCTCCAACCACGCTTGTTACTATCTTTTGTTGTATACGAACATAACCACAAACATGGCCATCTTCCCGCTACTGATCATGCGCAATGTGGACTGATAACCTAAATGAGAAACGAAATCCGCTGAATTAGCGATGTTTTGATTTATGTTTCTACTTATTGTTCGCTTCCCGCTTATATAAACGTAAATACTAACACGATGCATTACACGAAACAAGATGGGGTAAATTATTCGTAGAAACCTAAGCTTATGTAAACAGGAACAATTAATATAGGCAAAGAACGCATGCAAGCGAAGCAAGCGTGCTTTACTAATTCATCTAAGCTTGTAACCTGACCTGCCGTGAATTAGAAACCTAAGCTTATGTAAATAGTAAATTCCACTTAACCTCATTTTCACCCTGCAAAACCTCACATGCATTTAATGTTTATATAAATATAAACCAAAACCCAACTTAACCTCATCTCTCATGAATCGAAATCCAAACATATATAAATAGTAAATTAATACCACTGATACTTAAATTAACCTAAGCTTTTATGTAAATACAGCATATATGTATATACAAATCTAACCTCCCGTGAATTAGAAACTTAAATAGTGAATCATAAACATAGTTAAGAAGTGCACACTCGTTTCGTTCGCGTACTTTTGTCAGTCGTGGCCGATATTTGTTATTTCTACGTTGCCAGTATTTTGTTTGAGCCTTTGTTTTAAAACATGTGAAGGTAGGAAGTGCCATGTGCTGGGAGGCTGCGAAATGATGTCGGGTTCTCAGTAGTAAAAATGTCGGAAATATAATTTGCAAGAGTGCTGCTTGTAGAGTGTAAACTGTTTCAATAGAGTAGGGGACAAGTGGAAGCGCTTAGGTACACGAACATGGCCGGAGGGCTGATCTCTTGTTGGCCGCGATTACAGCGACATTACACGCTCTGGCCATTTGCGTTACGTTCCCGAATTTATATTTCACAAGTGATCGGTTGTATTGCGGTGCACGAGCGCCTCTCATTAATTTTGTCTACATCGTCTGCGGCCGAGAGCTCCAGGGTGTAGTACCGGGGTTTTAACGCTCGCGGGACCTTCGCCCCACTCAAATTAAATAGATCTGCAAGATCACGCAGACCGCTTTACACACGCGATCAACTTGGTGGCATTGCTCAGCAGTGAGAGAGACAGAGAGAGACGGGGGGGGGGGGGGGGGGGAGTTGGAGTTGAACTGGTGGAGGTACTACACAACCTTGTGCACTAAACATAAGTTTAGGCCAACGCACTTCTAATTCTTTACTGCATGCCTTATCAATAGATTTAGACTTAGGTTGTACTTGTCCAATAACCTTGTGTTTCTTTGTTACTAGGTGAAATACCAGACGTTGTCCGTGGTTTGATGATTTGTCACTACAACATTTAGACTTAGGTTGTACTTGCCCAATAGTCTTGTGTTTCTTTGTTACTAGCTGAAATACCCGACGTTCTCCGTGGTTTGATGATTCATCACTACAACATTTAGACTTAGGTTGTACTTGCCCAATAGTCTTGTGTTTCTTTGTTACTAGCTGAAATACCCGGCGCTGTCCGTGGTTTGATGATTCATCACTACAACATTTAGACTTAGGTTGTACTTGCCCAATAGTCTTGTGTTTCTTTGTTACTAGGTGAAATACCAGACGTCCGTGGTTTGATGATTTATCACTACAACATTTAGACTTAGGTTGTACTTGTCCAATAGTCTTGTGTTTCTTTGTTACTAGCTGAAATACCCGACGTTGTCCGTGGTTTGATGATTTGTCACTACAACATTTAGACTTAGGTTGTACTTGTCCAATAGTCTTGTGTTTCTTTGTTACTAGCTGAAATACCCGACGTTGTCCGTGGTTTGATGATTTATCACTACAACATTTAGACTTAGGTTGTACTTGTCCAATAGTCTTGTGTTTCTTTGTTACTAGCTGAAATACCCGACGTTGTCCGTGGTTTGATGATTTGTCACTACAACATTTAGACTTAGGTTGTACTTGTCCAATAACCTTGTGTTTCTTTGTTACTAGGTGAAATACCAGACGTTGTCCGTGGTTTGATGATTTGTCACTACAACATTTAGACTTAGGTTGTACTTGTCCAATAGTCTTGTGTTTCTTTGTTACTAGGTGAAATACCAGACGTTGTCCGTGGTTTGATGATTTATCACTACAACATTTAGACTTAGGTTGTACTTGTCCAATAGTCTTGTGTTTCTTTGTTACTAGGTGAAATACCAGACGTTGTCCGTGGTTTGATGATTTATCACTACAACATTTAGACTTAGGTTGTACTTCTCCAATAGTCTTGTGTTTCTTTGTTACTACCTGAAATACCCGACGTTGTCCGTGGTTTGATGATTTATCACTACAACATTTAGACTTAGGTTGTACTTGTCCAATAGTCTTGTGTTTCTTTGTTACTAGCTGAAATACCCGACGTTGTCCGTGGTTTGATGATTTATCACTACAACAGTTAGACTTAGGTTGTACTTGTCCAATAGTCTTGTGTTTCTTTGTTACTAGCTGAAATACCCGACGTTGTCCGTGGTTTGATGATTTATCACTACAACATTTAGACTTAGGTTGCACTTGTCCAATAGTCTTGTGTTTCTTTGTTACTAGCTGAAATACCCGACGTTGTCCGTGGTTTGATGATTTATCACTACAACATTTAGACTTAGGTTGCACTTGTCCAATAGTCTTGTGTTTCTTTGTTACTAGGTGAAATACCCGACGTTGTCCGTGGTTTGATGATTTATCACTACAACAGTTAGACTTAGGTTGTACTTGTCCAATAGTCTTGTGTTTCTTTGTTACTAGCTGAAATACCCGACGTTGTCCGTGGTTTGATGATTTATCACTACAACAGTTAGACTTAGGTTGTACTTGTCCAATAGTCTTGTGTTTCTTTGTTACTAGCTGAAATACCCGACGTTGTCCGTGGTTTGATGATTTATCACTACAACATTTAGACTTAGGTTGCACTTGTCCAATAGTCTTGTGTTTCTTTGTTACTAGCTGAAATACCCGACGTTGTCCGTGGTTTGATGATTTATCACTACAACATTTAGACTTAGGTTGTACTTGTCCAATAGTCTTGTGTTTCTTTGTTACTAGGTGAAATACCCGACGTTGTCCGTGGTTTGATGATTTATCACTACAACATTTAGACTTAGGTTGCACTTGTCCAATAGTCTTGTGTTTCTTTGTTACTAGGTGAAATACCCGACGTTGTCCGTGGTTTGATGATTTATCACTACAACAGTTAGACTTAGGTTGTACTTGTCCAATAGTCTTGTGTTTCTTTGTTACTAGCTGAAATACCCGACGTTGTCCGTGGTTTGATGATTTATCACTACAACATTTAGACTTAGGTTGCACTTGTCCAATAGTCTTGTGTTTCTTTGTTACTAGGTGAAATACCCGACGTTGTCCGTGGTTTGATGATTTATCACTACAACATTTAGACTTAGGTTGCACTTGTCCAATAGTCTTGTGTTTCTTTGTTACTAGGTGAAATACCCGACGTTGTCCGTGGTTTGATGATTTATCACTACAACATTTAGACTTAGGTTGTACTTGTCCAATAGTCTTGTGTTTCTTTGTTACTAGGTGAAATACCCGACGTTGTCCGTGGTTTGATGATTTATCACTACAACATTTAGACTTAGGTTGTACTTGTCCAACAGTCTTGTGTTTCTTTGTTACTAGGTGAAATACCCGACGTTGTCCGTGGTTTGATGATTTATCACTACAACATTTAGACTTAGGTTGCACTTGTCCAATAGTCCTGCATTTCTTTGTCGGCATTTAAAAATATTACACAAAACAGTTAAAGAGGTAATTAAAATTGAATAAGGACAAATAATATACAGTAAGGAAAACCCAGAAACTCAATGCAACAAGCACTGTGAAACAACCACAGTTTGTAATGATTTCTCGTTAATGCAACTTTCACGTTGTCACATTCGGAGTACTTCGTCACCATTTATAGAGAAAATAGCATTCTAATAAATAGTAGTTTAAGTAACGTCAATGTAACCTTCTTTATTCTCAGTAATCAATATACAAAAAAAAAAAAAAAAAAAGAAAAAAAAAAAAAAAGAAAACATAAAGTCAAAACAAAAATACCAAATTTGACTGTGGTATTCGCCCGCCTCTGGAGCGTGGTGGTAGCATGTCTGCCTTACGTCCAAGAGGTCGCGAGTTCGAATCTCGCTTATGGGGGTTATCCGGATTAGGTATTTGCTCAGGGTTTTCCTTATCCCGAGAAGACGAATGTCTGCTAGCGGCTAAATAAGTGTTTCAAAAGTGATGCTTTTTAAAAGGGTTCTCCAAGAGAAGTAACGTATTAAGGATGTTACTGTTCTTGAAGATAGGTGTATATTCTGAGTAGGTAATAAACATAAATTGATTACTGATATTAGTGATTTCAATCTCATTTGTATGTCATTAATAAAAATAAACTAAACGAACTTAAACTCCACACTAAACACCGTGATACTCGTGCTTGTTACAGAAATATTCTCTTTCCTTATTCCTCTAAATAAATCTGAGGGAATACTTAGAAGAAAAAAATGCAAATGTTTAAAGGTGCACACGAACTTTCGGCCTTGCAGTGAAATTAGCTGTTAAGGGAGTGACAGCAAGCTTAATAGCATAGGATACATCGCCAAGGTCCAGCTGACGAATAGCCAAGAGCGCTTCGTCGTTGACTGTGAAATTCAGAACTGCTAGCTGAGGGGGGTTCGAGCATGTTTATTTTCTGTAATACAAGATTAACACGCGTGTTTAGTTCTCTACAGCTTTTTATAAGGAACGGAAAATCAGATGAAGGTACACTGCTAGAAATTGAGTTAATGGGGACATGGCAACGTTGTGTCTGCTGGGTGCAAAGGTTGCTTCAACAACTGCATTCTGTTCTGTTTAATGTGTCATATTCACTGGCATCCAGATCTGGTAATTTACATTATTACACGCTTATATGTTTTAATATAATAGCCTACGAAATTCATAGAGATGCTTTTGAATGTGAATGTTTTAAGGGAAATATTAATTTCAAGGGGAATGTTTGACAATTGAGGTAGGCGTGTTCCCTGCTTCATTTTCAGCAATTGGTATCTTAGGAAGCATTCATTTGTAAAATTTCCATCATACTATAGCATTCATAAGACGGCGGAAAAGTTTACAACGGTACGCGGAATAAAAATACCTAAAGGAGGAGCTATATTAGAAATAGATTCCATTAGTTTGTATAATTGCATATTTCGCTCGGGTTATATAAATAATAATGTTCCCGTTAAGAAAGAAAAAAGAAAAAGGGAATTAAATTTACTTTGTGAACAATAGTACATATATATTATGTAAATACTTGGATATAAATAAATAAGAGAATTGGCTTTGTTAAACTCATTTGTGTTGTTGCTGCTTCGTACAGTAAACCCTGAAGATGTGCACTGCAATGTAATTCTGAAACAATTTCAATTCCATCAATACAAACAATGGCAACGCTTGCTTAATCTATCATCAAAGTGGGAGCAAATGTATTTTTAATGACGTAGGTGTACAAATACATTGGAGAGCGTGCTTGTACCGCCCTGGGCACGAACCCTGCCGAGAGTTAAATAAACATGTTCCCTGCACGGATTTGGCAGGTCCCTGTGTGCGGAATACAAATGACATCGGCATTGAATACGATGCTGCTGCTGCAGCCCAGCCCCTCTGGGATCTCAACGCCAACAGAATGAAGAAAAATTACATGACAAATTGCTTCTGTATCAACGCCGGCTTCATTGGTTCGCCATATTTCGTCAAAAGGGACTGATGACAGCACAAGAAAAATGAGAAATGTATGTGTTGGTCACTTCGGGTTAACGGCTTTGCGTAAACAGTGGCCAGGTGTATCAGAGTGGAGCGAAGATTACAGGTATTAGCCTGGGTCTTCCTAACATAAACCATCCACTTAAACCTTGCCCCGCTGATGTGAGTGTATTCTTCCGCAGGGTGTTTACTTCCTCTCTCTCTCTCTCTCTCTCTCTCTCTCTCTCTCTCTCTCTCTCTCTCTCGATTGGTTTCTTCCTTATAACCTTGCCCCGCTGTTATGAGTGTATTCTTCCGCGTGGTGTTTACTTCCTCTGTCTCATGATTGGTTAATGCAGTGGTACACATACCTACAACCTTTCTTCCCCGCGTACTCCCAAACACACTTTTCCATCCCAGTCTCTAACACTAGGCCCTAAGACTAGGGCTGGAGTTAACCTCGATTCAAATTATACATAACCATATCTAAAATAGATTCAACATTTTATTATGTTCAACAAACAAGCCAGGATATTAAAGGTCTCGACAAGAGCTTTCAGAAAGCCTAAATAAAGTTGACTTAGTTATCTTAGTTTACGCGTAACAGTCACAACTACTCGAAACCTTATTGTGGCCATAATTTCTCTATTAATGGGCCAATTTCAACAAATAAACCAGGATATTAAAGGTCTCGTCACAGAAACGACTCCAACAATCAGGATGAAAATTTACATTTAGTTAACATTTTTCTTTGCAAGTTTAGCTAAATAAGTATCTTCTCCCAAAAAATACGATTAAAAAAAGGGAAAATAAAAATGCCGAGCGAAGCATTATTATTATTATTTATTTATGCCAATAAGCTTACTGTTGGTGTTTTTAAACACAAGTCACGTGTGGGCAATGTTTGAGCGGTAAAGCAGCCGCCTGGTAAGCTAGGGTCTGTGGTGCAGATCCCAGAAGTGGCATTGAGTTCTGCAGTTCTAATTCCTTCTGTCAAAATAACCATTGTTTATCAAATTAAAAGCATCATTTCTAACCCCAAATATCAGGTTAAAGCAACATGCTTTCTAACGATAATAGTGCTTAAACATCGCTTCCACACAACACATGATAAACACAACACCTTCGGCAAATCTTGTTTTACAATAATACTTTTGGATAAAATCACTTCCTTCCAAACACTAAGTATCGTAATATACATTTAATGAACTACAGTGTTGCGAACACAAAAATAACAATAGCTATATTAATGCTCTAAAATAATTCAAGACAAAACCACGCACACACGACAAATACAATGGTGTCCACAGATAAACGCGGCGTTTTAAAGTCTATCGGTTCAACAAGATTGGCTTCTCTGGCAACACAACGGACGAGAAGCTAAGACCAAGTAACCCGAGCAGTCCTAATCAACTTGTAGAAGCCATATAAAAGAAACGATATTGTATAGAGAAAGTCATGTGAATGTAGCCCTCTATTTATCATCCAAAAGAGCTGTTAAATAACTCAGTGGCGTGGCTAGTAGGATACTTTACATGCGCTCTTACCCAATTGGGCTAAAATCTATGAGTTGTCTTGTGTGGAATAATTAATGTCCTTTGGTCTTCAGGAAGCGCTACTGAACTTGAGCAAGTACTCGGAGTTGACAGACTCAGAAACTTGTGGACTCTCCATTCTGGGGCTTGGCTTGGCTTGCCTTGCTAGTTGCCACAAAATTTATGCACCAGTTAGAACTCACTTCATGGTTTACTGCCATGTTTACAATCCACTGGCGAAACACGGCAATCCTTAACAACATAGTCAATCTAATGATTTAAACATTAATTCTTTTGTTCAGTCAGTGTCGCCATAAAACGCTGAAAAACAATTTATTACACATTACAATCGATTAATAAACAAAATAGCACCCCACTTCAATTTGACAACTGTTTTTAACAAATTGTTACATAATTAATGTATTGTGACTGCCGCCGCGACGCACAACAAAGCACAGCCGGAGCAAAGCTACTTCATACCCCAGAGTAGGAGCGGTGCGCATCAAAGCACAGCCGGAGCAAAGCTACTTCATACCCCAGAGTAGGAGCGGTGCGCATCAAAGCACAGCCGGAGCAAAGCTACTTCATACCCCAGAGTAGGAGCGGTGCGCATCAAAGCACAGCCGGAGCAAAGCTACTTCATACCCCAGAGTAGGAGCGGTGCGCATCAAAGCACAGCCGGAGCAAAGCTACTTCATACCCCAGAGTAGGAGCGGTGCGCAACAAAGCACAGCCGGAGCAAAGCTACTTCATACCCCAGAGGAGGAGCGGTGCGCATCAAAGCACAGCAGGAGCAAAGCTACTTCATACCCCAGAGGAGGAGCGGTGCGCATCAAAGCACAGCAGGAGCAAAGCTACTTCATACCCCAGAGGAGGAGCGGTGCGCATCAAAGGCGCTTAAGGTCAAGCCTCCCTACTCCGCTCAGGTGAGCAAATACGTGACAATGAATGCGGCATGTCAAAAATAGGTTTTCCAGGTCCTTCGAGAAATTACCTGCCGTCGGCTTCTTTGTGAACGCTCGAGAAAGACCTAGCTACGTCATCGTTGGTATAAAACCTTGCGGAGCGCGTGAAACCAGATAGTTCTTATGTCGCTCAAAGTGTCAGTGAAAGAGAGAGAGAGAGCTGCGAAACATACGTCGCGTCGAAGTGAAGAAGTTCTAACGACTTTAGAGTGATCGTATTGTCGGAGTTAGTGTATAAGAGACAGAGAAGGTGAAGAGAGACACTGAAATAATCGAGTCAAGGTTAGAAGAAGAAAATATTTGCGAGTTGTAGTATCATGAAGGTCTGTAGACTGTGTTAAGGTCAATAAAAGAGACCTGTGTTTTTGTGCAGAGGTTTACAAGGGAAATAAAGAGGTAGAACAGTAACTGGGCTCATTTAGTTGTTTGTGACAGTACTTTCCCAGACAAAATGTATTTCTAATGTGAAGAGTAAAGTGAGATGTATTTGAGATTATCAACTGGTTTTCTGTTGTAACAAGAAAAGAAGATCGAAATACATGTAATTCTTGGATATCGGTTTCCACAGTTTAGAGACGAATTAAACATTCATTCTGTTTCAACAAAATTAATGGAATATAGAGAAAATTGACTCCAACACTTAAGGGAGAACAACTCCGGAGAGAATACCCAAAGAAATAAGAAGACCAAACTACGAGCTAAAAAACGCTCGATCGATGTGAGTCAGGAACAGGCATAGCCTAATCCATGATTGTAGAAGAAGAAGAAGAAGAAGGAGGAGGAGGAGGAGGAGGAGAAGGAGAAGAAGGAGAAGGAGAAGGAGAAAAAGAAGGAGGAGAAGAAGAAGACAGGAGCAGGAGAAGGAGAAGAAGGAGGAGGAGAAGAAGAAGGAGAAGGAGAAGAAGAAGGAGGAGAAGGAGAAGAAGAAGGAGGAGGAGAAGGAGGAGAAGAAGAAGGAGAAGAAGGAGAAGAAGAAGAAGAAGAAGAAGAAGAAGGAGGAGGAGGAGGAGGAGAAGGAGAAGAAGGAGGAGGAGGAGAAGAAGAAGACGAAGGAGGAGGAGAAGAAGAAGGAGAAGAAGAAGGAGGAGAAGAAGAAGAAGAAGAGGAAGAGGAAGAAGGAGGAGAAGAAGAGGAAGAAGAAGAGGAAGAGGAAGAAGGAGGAGAAGGAGCAGGAGGAGGAGAAGAAGGAGCAGGAGAAGAAGAAGACGGAGGAGGAGGAGAAGAAGAAGAAGGAGAAGAAGAGGAAGAAGAAGAAGGAGGAGAAGGAGCAGGAGGAGGAAGAAGGAGCAGGAGGAGGAGAAGAAGGAGGAGGAGAAGAAGAAGACGAAGGAGAAGGAGGAGAAGAAGGAGAAGAAGAGAAAGAAGAAGAAGAAGGAGGAGAAGGAGAAGGAGGAGGAGAAGGAGCAGGAGGAGGAGAAGAAGAAGAAGTAGAAGAAGAAGAAGGAGGAGGAGGAGGAGGCGTGTTTGTGTCCGTGCGCGCGCTTTTGCTTCCTCGACAGTGGAGTTTCAAATTTTAAATAGTTAAAGCACCAAGTTGTGGGGTCTCTAAGACCCTCAAGATCCTGGTTTAAATATGACTAATTCTAGTTAGTCGTTACTGAACTAGGACTTAACTTATACTAATGTGGCGACTTTTCCTTATTTTTCCTTGCTATGATACACTTACTTATTTTGCTATAAATTTTAAAAGTCCACCTAAAGAGCTCGCTGCAGATTAGTGTATTAAAATTTATCATCCTGTTTTTTTCTGTTATTAAAAAGAGGGAACAAGCCAAGGCTTTAATATTGCGGTATGGACAGAACGGGTAAAAGACAAAGCTCACACATGCGCGCGCATGTGTATCCAGCGACAAGGGCGATGAAATAACAGAACAAACGCTTACTTCCATTAATTTTCATAAATTTTTCAGGATTATCCTCCCTACGGCTAGCGCACGGACCTGCCTGCCACCGCCCCCTTTATCTGCAAAGGTTTGCGATCTTATCATCCCCAGGGGAAGAGATAAAAAAACTAACTCGTGGAAAAGTTTTGTGGAAACACGGGCATGCATGTTCCCTGCAGGGGATTTCATAGTTTATTCTATAAATATGCTTGTTATTCTTACTTGATGCATGTCGAAACTTCAAGATCTGTGGGATAGTTTTCTCCTACGATAACAGCGCTATTTATACACAGTCTGTCAAAGCAACAAATAGTGCAAATTAAACTAATAGTAATTTTTTTAAAGTGTTTGATAGATTGCAGTCACATGATTTTCTCTACTCTTGTACCACATCTACATATTTTGTCTGCGCCTCCGTAGCGCAGTTGGTACCGCGCTTGCCTCTGGAATGGAGGACCCGGATTCGATATCTGGGAGGTCTGGCACGGGGTGCACTCAGCCTCGTTAGGTCCCGGGGGACCAATTACGGAGCTACTTGATGGCGAAGTAGCGGTACCAGGTCACGAAGGCCGCATAACTGGCCGGGAGGGCTCGGGGCGCTGGCTACATCCCACCCTCCAGTACTGCACCCCACCAATGATGCCTGAAGTGGGCAGAGGGGGGGATGCAGCTTCTGGGCGACAAGCTAAGGCCCTTTTTGGGTTGTAGTGCCAAAAGTTTAGTTTTTTAGTTTTTTTAATATTTTGTCTATCCCTTACCAGTTAAACAAAAGCGCACTTCAGAGATATTCACAGAAAATCCAACATATACATTTCATTTGTCATTAAAGTGTGCTAATTTAATGAAAATCGTTGGTCATTTTTGAGAAAAGCAAATTTTTTCGGAAACTATTTCATGTAAAGGGTAGTTTGTTGGGAGGATATACTTTCTTTGTGTCGCACCTTTGGATGAAAAAAAATTTCGAATTTTTTAATTATCTAAAAAACACTCAATTTTGATTGAAACACGTGTTTAAGTTATTTTCATTACGAATGAAATGTATGTCTTGAATTATTTGGAGATCTCTGAAACTTTCTTCATTCTGAATTACTTTTGTATAACTAGTTAACTGTAAGAGATAGATGAAATCTTACTGCAGAAAAATGCAGATGAGGTTAAAATACGCAGGACATGTCAAATATAGTATTTTGTGGAGTCAATTATTTGTTAATGATTTAAATTTTGAAAGTAGGAAGTCGCCATTCGTTTTGCTTTCTCTTGGTCAAGCAAAGAGCATGGAATTTCAAAGCCTTCGCATTGTGGCTTTTAAAATCTGATTATCGCATTATTCTTAATATGTGACGCCAGACGCGGCGCACAACAAGGGACAGTAGGGGCTAAGCTACTTCATACCATATACTAGGTCGGCGAGCAGACAAAGCCGCTCAAGGTTAGGCTGCCTTGCGTGACTGTTTATGTATACGTGTCTAACAACAATGAGCGCAGCGCATAACAAAGGATTGCTTGAACCTTCGAGAGGCAGCCGGCGTGTTTGTGGAAATCAAGAAAAGTTCATGTTACGTCATCCGCGCTACAAAAAGGAGGCCGGGAAACAGCGGAAGAGTTATAGGCATGAGTCGTCAGTCGGTCAGTGAGTGCGAGAGAGCTGTGTGTGTTTGTGTGATGCTGTCGTCATCAAACATACCTCGAATCGAACTGAAGAGGTTTTAACGAGTGTCGAGTTTAGAAGGGAAATAAACTGATAGAAAGGTAACTGATTCTGTTATCTTTTCATAATATCAACAATGAAATGTGGAAATATATATCAGCAAGAAGGAGATAGAAGAATAAGGTTTCTAGGAGAAGGAAGATGAAGAGTGAGTAGAGAAAGCCGTGTACCTGAGTACAGAAGAAGATGCAACAGAATGTACGAGTATTTCCTCAGCACAATATACAAACAGAGACAGCATCGCCGTTTACACAAACGATTCTTCACTGTAACCATGGCAACAAAAGCAGCCTTGTTTTAATTTCCATAACAAAAGCGCATACGTACACGAGAAAATGAATTAGCATAAGAAATGAGATATGGCAATTTCTCTTTTTGCTGCTGTTAACGTTGGATATCAAGGCACCGCCTCGAAAGACTCCATTTTGCTTCATTAGCGAACCCGTCCTCTTTAATCAAGTCTGCAAGAAAACCGAACATTAAGTTTTTGAAGACTGATTGGAAAAAGTTTCCACTTTTTTCTACTGAATATGCTTGATCGATGGCGCATTGGTAATGAGAAGTTTGTAATTAATGGGTAATTCACTTGAAGGCGAGAAGTAACAGCGCAGTTTTCAAGTACTTCGTTAATTTGCCCTGCACAAGCATCAGAGAAAATGAAGTAAAAATTAGAAAGACAATAAAAGCGCTGAGCGTGCGCCAATGGAGTCAAAGAGTAAAGAAAAATCTGAATTGCGACTGTTGCTATAAACTCTTATTCTTCTGGTAATTTGGTAGAATCAGGGAAAAAACTGGATAGCATAACCAAGATTTGAACCACGGATCTTCCGGTCTCCGTTCAGTTACTCTAAGCACTGAGCTACCATAGTAACATGCCGGCACAATCTAATTGACTCATATTTTTCGTAGTAAAGTGCAAGAAAATCCCAAATTAATATGAGATAACATACTCTAATGGCCATTTACAGTGTCAGAAGTATTTGAGTCTAGGCAGGGACGAACTGTGGATCGCAAGACGCCGAGGCTGAATTTCTTGTAAACACACTTTGTTTTGGTAATGTTTGCTACATACGGCACCACAGGCTGACACTGATACATGGAACACCGGTGGAATGAGATGGCGGGGAAGACCGGGGAACCCGGAGAAGACGCGCCTCTGCGCCGCCACCACAACACCCAGGTGCGATCACCTGGGATTGAACCCAGGCCACTTTGGTAAGGGGCGAATGTTCTATCCACTCGACCACGGCGCGGCCAAAAGCTTATCTCAATTAACATGAAATAGATAGAAGAATAAGCCTATGTGTAACTAAGTCATAGAACAATGGGTAGAGTGAGTCATTGAGTGAGAGTCAGTGAGTGAGTTAGTGAATGAATGAGTGAGTGAGCGAGTGAGTGAATGAGTGAGTGAGTGAGTTAGTGAGTGAATGGGTGAGTGAGTTAGTGAGTGAGTGAATGAGTGAGTGAGTTACTGAGAGTCAGTGAGTGAGTGAATGAGTCAGTGAGTGAGAGTCAGTGAGTGAGTGAATGAGTGAGTTAGTAAATGAGTGAGTTAGTGAATGAGTGAGTCAGTGAGTGAGTTAGTGAATGAGTGAGTTAGTGAATGAGTGAGTGAGAGTCAGTGAGTGAGTTAGTGAATGAGTGGGTTAGTGAATGAGTGAGTGAGTGAGTAAGTGAGTGAGTGAATGGGTGGGTTAGTGAATGAGTGAGTGAGTGAGTGAGTAAGTGAGTGAGTGAATGAGTGAGTGAGAGTCAGTGAGTGAGTGAAGTTTGGGGAGGTCATTGGGGTCCGAGAATGGGTAGAGAAAGCGGTGTAAATGTAACACATGAGTGAGTTTCTCTCTCTGGCAATAAATAATGCACATGGGTAGGTACACTTGACACAGGAGTTTGCCTATGGACGTTCGAAATGTTTGCATTCACTCGTCACACAAATTCAAGAGAGTTCAGTGTCATTTCGGCGGTGGCTTGCTTCTCTTCAGTATTCCCTTTTGTGCCGTGGCTTAATCACAGATTGCGTTAAACATAAATGAACCTATTTTCGTCTGAATGTGTCTTGTAATGAATAAATAGAGAGCGTTAGACGGGTCTCTTACCAGTTAGATAGCTCCTAACTTTGTTGCGCTGCTCCAAACTTGCCACTGGTCTACGCTTACGTTTGTGGCACTTCTCCACTTGAATTTGGCGTTGATTAGTTGAGACGGTGACTGACGCACAATAATGCAATTCACAGACATTGCTAACTCAGAAGTAGTACTCATGAACAGAAGTGCATAGCCGTGGCCGAGTGTTTACACAGCTTTTCTCTCACCAAGACGGCCCAGGTTCGATCCTAGGGGATCGTATATGGGATTTGTTGTGGACAAAGCGACGTCTAGAGGGATTTTCTGCAGTTTCCGCCGCCATTCATCTCAACAACTGCTCCATCATCACCTTTCCTTTCTTCCATTTCATATCCTCTCGTCTCACTTTGAACTCATCACACATCGTGACTACTCTCTCTGGTGCAGAGTTCATCCCCTTCCTCACTTCGGAGAGTCTCTCTGATACACTTCTCATCTGACAGACACCTGACCTACTTGAAAGTCCCCCATACGAGGGGGTAATCAGAGAAAGAAGATAGGTCTAATGATAAGGCTATGCCCAAGGTTTTCGGAAGATTGCCACCTGGCAGCCGGAACGGTAAACAAGATAAGCCGCGCGCACGCTCAGCCTAAACACGATAAGCCAAAGAACATTCTAGATGTTTCGCGGTTTCGAACTTTTTGGAAAGTTTCTAAGGTTCCATAAGGATTAGGAATCGAATTGTATCATACTAGCTGTGGCACAATGTGGTTGCATGGATGAGAAATGAGGAACAACACAAAGCATACGCTTCAAAAAAGTACTTGTGGGTATACAGTATTTTTTGTTTTTCCGTTGTTTGCGCAGATATATAGGCTATCTGGTTTGCCAACACGGGAACTTGCAACATACAATTGAACCAATCCGCACCTGAATCTAAAGATTGACCTTGAGCTTTATTGATTGTGATTGCAAACGCCAATCGAATTGGGAGTTGTAATCTTTTAAATTTAAATGGTGCATCGGTCGGAATCATGGGAATTGGAGGAATGAGGAAATCCTCGCCTTTGAAAGGCCCAGCCAGTTAATATCGTTGCTTTACTACGTTGTTTTTAACTGCGAGCCTCGTGACGTCACTGAGTTCTGACTGATTAACATTGGCACACCTGTTTATGTATGGTGGCATTCCTGGCAGATCAACACACGATGGGTAGGTAATTAACTACTTCATCTGCTTCCACAACCGTGTCTATCGATCCATATACATCGAAAAGTTGTAAAAAATATTTGCTAAGTGAAATATTAGTTAAATGAAATAGTTAAAAAATAATTACAAAACATCGCATACAAACTCTACTTACGATTCAGCTCAATCACTACAGGATCACCTCGATTAAGACAGATTGCATAATAATCTGAATGCGACGCAAGGAAATTCTCTTTTTTTGGAAATATTTTTTTTAATCATTGTTAACAACGCCATCTATTGGCAAGTAGCGGTAATGACCGTTGAAAAAGCTGTTTTCTTGCGGTCCCAGGTATGTTACTCACGCAAGAAATAGTTCAAAACAATCTTTGAAGCGGGTTGTAAATCGATGCAGAACTTTTGGAGTATTTGAAGCGTACACAAACCAACATAACATCCTTTGCGGAACTGAGATATCTTCTGAATTTGCTGTAGGTACCAGTTATAAATTGTTGCTTTAGATGGCGCTTCTGCGCCAAATGCATTTCACAGTTTAGGTGTAATGATACTTTAAATTCGTAAAAACCATTGGCCGGAAATGTTCTTTTGTCAAATTAATTTGTATGTAGACACAATTCTTCAAATAATAGTAATTCATAAACTGTTAGAGCACTCAACTTGCAAAACATTAGTAGCTGTAAACTATATACAAATCTGATTTGTTTTTGGAAAGATGTCGTGCTCGTAATCCAAACAAAGGAAGCCAATCCAAACATCACAGATTAGTGCAGTAGGTAGGTAAGTTAAAAGTAGAGCTTCCCTCTATTCCGCTTTATCATTGTGTGTGTTGCTCGCAGCTTGTGAGACGGAGATTTGCACAAAACAAGCACACAGCACCTACCCACCTTCCTTCATCCCGAAATGACTAGGAAGTTGGAACGATAGGGCTTGGCTGGAGCAAGAGGTCATTCTGCACAAAGACCAGTACCACTGGAATTAAAATTAATGCTTTCCTTCCTGCTCCAAGTTCACCAACTTCATCTAAATACACGCTCCTAGGTGCACATATTTGGACAATTCCATACATAGAGACGCTAAACTAACACTAGATCATTCTTCTGTTTATTCAGTAATGCCAACTGTATCCCATAAAACGCTGGAAACAATTTATTGCACATATTACAATCAAAATATCACTCAATTTCGATGTAACCGTGGTTTTAACAACTGTCCTTTTAATAATTAGTGTGTTTTTTTCATAGCAGAGATTATTTTTAATGTTAAAAATAAAGTGATACTGTAGATTATAAACTGATTTTCTGCTATAACAAGAGAATATCGCAATACATGCAATTCTTGTGTTTCGTTTACCTCAGTTGGTTGTACTGAACTACACTAATCGAAATGAATATATTTTAGGTTAGTATTACACAGTTTTCCCTATAGGTAAAGTCGGCATAGAAGAATGAAGCAAATCTAACTGATAATCACAAATTTTAAGAGCTGGTTGCTGTGTGATGGCTTTAAAATTGTTCTCTTCGCACTGCTAGGATTAAAAAACAAATAACGACTTCCCTGTAAGCAAATTATAGGTATTGGAATATTGAAATAATAACCAGGTTTTCGATTTGGATTATGTATTTTAAGAGATCCACATTTTTTGGTGATTAGATTTTGGCGATCTCTTACGGTTTATGGAATATGGAAAAATCATTCAAAATGAATAAAAGTTCAGAGGAAATTTCCAAAAAATTCAAAATATAATTACGCTTATCATGGAAACATCATAAATAAAATGATTTATCACATATTTTATCAAATTAATTTTTTGAAAATATGTTCCATTAACAGGGTAGTCTCACTTGGGCAGGTTTTCTTGAAAATCTTTTTATAGCATCCTTGGAAGATGTTAGACTCGAATAAAAAGTTTGGTATTTAACAACTTTTCATTTTACTTTCTCTACTACGTATAGCAAGTAGGGGAAGTATATTCCATCCAAAAATTTTATGTCGAGATTTCACCGGAAATATATTTTTGAGGCACACTTTTTATAAAAAGCCTCCTTGTGTGTGTTTGTGTGTGTGAGTGTGTGTGTGTGTGTGTGTGTGTGTGTGTGTGTGTGTGTGTGTGTGTGTGTGTGTGTGTGTCAGTCTGTGGGCAGCATAACTCAAAAACGAAAATTCTGTTAAAAATCAAAGTTGGTATTTAAGTTTAATATATTTTAAGGATGGGACACGAAGACTCTGAAGGTAATTTCTCCACCCTAAACTACCCTTTACATGGAAAATTTTTAGAATATTTTGATTTTCTCGAAAACGACTCTAACGATTTTGATTAAGATGTCATATGTTTGAGATATTTTTATGACAAATTAAATGTATATCTTGAATTTTCTGACTAATGCCCATGTAGTCCTGTTTACTCTGGATGACTTTTGCAAAACTGGTAAACCGTAAGACATAGACCGAATACACAAAAAAGTAGACCTTGCTAAAGCACACATTTTATGTTTAAATCATATATTTTGTAGAGTGAACCATTTCGAAGATATTTCTTGTTATTTGTGTGAGTTCTGGAATACTTAAACTTTCGTCAAATGGAAGATTGTCATTATTTTTTTATATCTTAACCGTGCAAAGAGAACGGAATATCAAAGCTTTAAAAGTCTACTGTATTCTCGTATTCCCTTTGTACCTACAAGGAAATAAGCAATAAGATAAATTGTACAAATGTTTATCTTAACTAACATGAAGAAGATATAGGAATAAGAGTTTGTAAGAATGGTTAGTACAAGAGTAGAGAAAGTAATGTGAGTGCAACACATCAGATCTTTTTAGTTTTTTATTTAGTTAAGGCCCTCAAAACGTGTATTTCCAGTGAAATCTCGATAGCTATCGTATTTATGTGAGGATTGCCATAGCATCTGTACTTGGTGCAGGTGACCACGAGCGCTGTTCCTTTGTCACCTGGGAGACCAACTGTAGGTAAAGGGATGAGGCAAATGTGTAGAAAAGCAAGAAATATGGGCTTAGGATTCCAGAAGACGTGACTCCACATGTCTGACAGCAAAATAGAGGCCTATTTTCTTATTCCAGTAGGCGGATATCGGATTATCGAAATGAAGGGAGTGGGGGTGTTGTGCATTACAGTGCACTTTATCCTGTCTTCCGGGTAAAACCAGAGAGCAAGCTTACATCAGCTCCATAATGGCTGATCACTCTCTCACGGAGAGAGAGAGAGAGAGAGAGAGAGAGAGAGAGAGAAAGAGAGACGAGTATACTAACCAAACGTGGGTGCAAACGCACACGCCACACTTGCTAACAAAACAGCCGAATTTTCTTACCAACGTTGGTATCACTGTATATTGAGAATTCGCGCGTACGAGTCGCCATATTGTAGAAAGGATCTTTGATTATCTATCTCAAAGCAACAGAAACGAAACGTGTAAGAAACATCTGTGGCATGGAGTTGTTCAGTTCAAATTCTACGTCTCAAACACACACGGCTTGTGTGTTTATAAACACCAACAGTAAGTTTGTTAGCAGAGGTAAATAATAATGTAAGAAACATTTGTCATTTAGTTACTTGAACATGGCCGAGTGGTTAGATGTTCGCCAATCACCAAGGCGATCCATTGTCGCTCTGTTAAGTGTCTATCGCTTATTGCATCCAAAATTCCAGTTACTTTAGGTCGGTCCTTCTTGTTGGAATCCATTCATAAGCAATTTTTACTTTCTTACTGGTAAGTAGAGTGTTTGTGTGTGTGTGTGTGTGTGTGTGTGTGTGTGTGTGTGTGTGTGTGTGTGTGTGTGTGTGAATGTGTGAGACTGTGGACAGCATAACTCAAAAACGGAAAGTCGCTTACAAACCAAAGTTGGTATTTAAGTTTAACGTTTTTCAAGGATGCGACACGAAGATTTTGAAGAAAATGGCCCCTCCCTAAACTACCCTTTACATGGAACATTTTTCGAACATTTTGATTTTCTTGAAAATGGCTCTAACGATTTTGATTAAAATGTCATATGTTTGAGATATTCTTATGACAAATGAAATGTACATCTTGAATTTTCTAGCTATAGCCCCTGTAGTCCTATTTACTCTGGACGACTTTTGCATAACTGGTAAACCGTTAGAGATAGACCAAATCATACTATACAAAAAATGTAGATCTTGCTAAAATACACAATTTATGTCCAAATAAATTTTCTTGTAGGGTGAACCATTTCGGAGATATTCCTTGTTATGTGTGTGAGTTTCGGAACACTTAAAACTTTCGTGAAATGGAACATCGTTGTTGTTCTTTTCCGTGTTAAGTGTGCAAAGAGAACGGAATCTCAAAGCTTTAAAAGATTTGACTATCGCTCAAAGCCTGCTGTATTCCCATATTCCCCTTGTACCTACTAGGAAATAAACAATAAGATAATTTGTACAAATGTTTATCTCAACTAACACTAAGAAGATATAGAAATAAAAGTTTGTAAGAATGGTTAGTACAAGAGTAGAGAAAGTCATGTGAGTGTAATACATCAGATTTTTTGTATTATGAGGCAAACATTTAGCAGCATTATTAGGTAGAATGTGTTACTGCATGTTTCATTATAGGGAGTTCTACCAATTAACATGCTCTTTAAAATGTGAGTACAACAATTACAACATTGATTTTGTACAATTTTCACCATTTGTTTTTATTGAGTTTCTTGCTCTCTGCAACAGAATCTTTGTTGAGTGTGGTATTTACATTTCAAAGCCGAGTTTTGAAAAATATCTGTATTTAAAAGGGTATTTTTTGCTGCAAGCAAGGGAGATTTATATGGTTTCCTGGGTGCATCATTGGAAACCATATTTGTGGCACAGTCTGTTGGGGAAACGTGGTTATATTTGCAGCTGCATTACTATTCTCTCTTGCTGCAGCAGTGTGCATAATTTGCCAAAGAGGAGTTGCAGGTATTCTAATAAAGATCTCTCTTTGTTGTAGGTAAGTGTGCAGTGCAGTGCGCAATAACGAGCAAAGAAATTAACTACATCCGGTGCACCCTGGTGTCAAACATTGTAAGCTTATTACTTGATATTAGCACAAGGCATGCAATTTGTAGTCAGTAATCGCTTTTCATGCATCTTTCCCCCACTGCTACATCTTCCACTTTGATGAAGTCACAAACACTAATAACTAGCTTGTCTAGACATTGTCTATATATGGCGGCCACCCAAGTACATTCAATACTTTGATATAAACCTTCACAAGTAATATCAACCTAACCTACAAATCCTCGCGAGCAGTTACAGTAAAGGTTACAGCGCCCAATGATATTTATCTGGACTATTTTATATCTAAAGTAAGAATTTAAACACTATATCCGCAAACATTTCACCACAAAATGTTGAATTATGCAAAAAGATAACCTAAACTATATTTATTTCCATCAGTGTAGTTCGACTTACTCCTCCCCGCCACCTAAGGAAAACGAAATCCAAGAATTACATGTATTTCCACATTCATTAACAAACAACCTTTCTTCTGGAAAGATACGTTAATTATAAAAGGAACAATTATTACAAACACAGTTATCAAATTGAAATGGAATGCTACTTTGATTTTTAATCGATTATAATGTGTAATAATTTTTTTTCAGCGGCTTATGAGCACTATAGTTGGCGCCACTGACACAACCAAAGAATTACCTAGTGATAATTCAACCTCTCTATGTATGGAATACTCAATAACTTATAGCACTGAAACTGTTTCATTAGATTACACAACTTTGCAAAAAAAAAAAAAACTTATTTTTGTATTACATTTAAAAGGTGATTTTAAATATTTCAGTACTGCTAATTTCAAAATCTACTTTCCTTTTTTACTTTCTCTACTACGTATAGTAGGTAGAGAAATTATTGTATTCCGCCCAAACATTTGACGTCGAGATTTCACCGGAAATATGCTTTGAGGCTCCCTAAATGAAAAGAAAGCATTTTAGAGAAAGATCTGAGCCGTTTGTCTGTGAACAGCTAAACTCAAAAATCGAAAAATTGGTTGAAAACTAAAGTTGCATAGAAAATTTTTCGAAAATATTGATTTTCTCAAAATTGGCTCTAACAATTTTGATTAAAATGCCATTTGTTTAAGATATTTTGTGACAAATGAAGTATATATTTTAATGTTTTGGCTATACCCTATGTAGTCCTGTTTACTCTGGATGACTTTTGCATAACTGGTAAACCGTTAGAGATAGACCAAATCTTACTATACATAAACGTAGATCTCGCTAAAACACACAATTTATATCAGATGATCTTTTTTATGAAGTGAACCATTTGGTAGATATTCCTTGTTATTTGTCAGAATTTTGCAATAGGTGCTTATAGACCGTTATTTATTTTTATCTCTTGGCCGTGCAAAGAGAACGGAATCTGAAAGTCATCATATAGCGACCAGTTTTAAAAGATTTGACTCTCGCTCCGCTGGCCCCGTAGCGCAGTTGATAGAGCACCTGCCTGCTGCGCAAGGGGTCTCAGGTTCGATTCCCGGCAGGGGGGTAGGACTTTTTCTCCAGCCAGGATTATTTCTCATCCTTCCCTGAGTCTGGAAGTATAATGGCGGCGCCGTGGCTGAGTGGTTAGACCGCTAGGCGGGACCCGCATGTGGTATTCGTGGTGGACAAAGCGGCGTCTGGGTGGGTTTTCTCCGGGTTCTCCGGTTTCCCCCGCCATTCATTCCACCAATTACTCCATATCACCCTTCCAATCGTCCATTTCGCCTGCATTTCATATCATTTTTTTCCTCACTCTGATACCTGGTGCTTGGCTGATCACCTGCTTCCAAGTCTTCACTCTGCCTGGTCCAGAGGTCCCTCTGCTCCCCGACAGGCGTCTGACCCCAGGCACTGGCTTGTAAGTCCTAGGAGGTGTAAGTCCTACATAAGGGGAGGGGTGTCAGGGAAAGATTATCGCTCAAAGCCTACTGTATTCCCATATTCCCCTTGTACCTACAAGGAAATTGGTAATAAGATAAGAATAAGTGTTTGTAAGAATCGTTTTACAACAGTAGAGAAAGTCATGTGAGTGTAACCATCAGATTTTATTTTTTTTTTTTTTTTTTTTTTAGGGCGGGGGGGAAGGTGTTCTATTACTTTTGATTAACTTATTACATTAAACTCACACACACATTCATATTCCAGACTCTACGGAGGATGGGGAATAATTCTAGTTAAAGAAAAATGCCTACACTTCCAGTCGGGAATCGAACCTGGAAACCCTTATACAGCAGGGAGGTGCTCTACCGACAGAGCTACCGTACCAGCTGGACTTAGAGTTTTCTATATCTCACCAATATGTTTTACAAACGGAGAACACATTTTATTGCAGAAATGCACATAGCTCAAGATTTGCATAGAATGTTCTAAACAAAATTGTGAGGTTTTTGTTACTCGGTGCGACATTTTAGTTTACATCAATCAATAGCATCGCGTTCGCCTGGTGTGGAATATTTGTCTCTTGGATTCCCTGTTGTCGTTTTGTATAATCCCCACACAGCTTCTAGCACTAATCCACAATCATTGATGCAGTCCATCGCCCTTGGTTTTCTTCTTTCCATTTCACTAATACTCTCTCTCTCTCTTTCTCTCTCTCAGCTCTTCACTGACTGCCCCTAGGTTCTCAGTAAATGTATACGAACGTGAACAGAGAAAATGTAATTTCAAACTCATTTTGTGTTCCAAAGTTCTAAATCCCTGTAGCACTTTGTTATGAATTTTAGCATATTTAGTAGATTTTTACTTTCTCTGCTAAGTATAGTCAGTAGGGCAAGTGTTGTATTCCACTCAAAAATTCGATGTTGAAATTTCACCGGAAACATATTTTGAGGCGCCTCAAATAAAAAAATGGGATTTTTATTGTTCTAGTGACATTAGGAGACTTACACAACTGATAAAGCTCACAGTTATTTCTTATACGCATTCATTCTTGGACCATATGTGTTCTTCAGGATCTAGGTTTTCAACGATTCACTCAAACAGAATGGTGATTTTATAAATCGCTGCTGCTGGTATCATAGAGATACTTTCAAATTTCCTTACTTGAGCACCTGACAGCTTTTAAGTTGAGCATCTTTCAGGGATACGACACGAAAATCTTCAAGAAAATGCTGCCACTTCAGACTACATAGTTCATGTCAAATACGATTTCCGAGATATTCCTTGTTATTTGTTAGAACTTTCCATTGTATTTACTTTTCTCAAATATTAAGTCCTTTCTTTATTTCTTCATATACTGCCAATGCAAAAGAATGGGATTTCTTAAAATATTTGACTAGTATTCTCCTCTTTGTATTGTACCTATCAGAAAATATATGATAAAATCATTTCTTCAGACATCTATCGAAATTACAATGTAGATAGAACAATAAGTGTTTAATTTGTACAAAAGTGAGTAGAGAAAGTCATGTGAGTGCAACACAGATCGTTCCTAATGTGCCCAATTGTATATCACTTGGAAGGTTGTATGTCAAGTTTTAAGAAGCAAAAGCTAATTGTCGCAGGGAAATTGGCCTGAGGCAGTTTGCTCGCCTGTGTTTGATATCAATGGAGAGGATATCCATTCCTTATTGCCGAGGAGAGGTGGGAATTTGTTCCGGTCCACTTGCCACAGCATACATGAGGCTTGCGGAATCCTTTGACAGTGCCACCAACCCTGCAACTACTTACTTCTAAACCACTCTCACGCTTCCCAACTAAGCGAAACATCAGCTATCATGGAAACAGCATAAAATACAACACGTTTCCCTCATAGGAAAAACTTGTAAAGTAATGGAGAAGAAGGGAAAGTAGGGTGAATAATTCCTGGAAAGTGGCAAGAAAGACATTTAGGAACATAGGTCTTGCCTAGAGCTGTAAAACTACCGTAGACTGTCGTAAGTGAAAAGAGAACGGGATCTCAAAGCTTTAAAACATTTGACTATCGCTCAAAGCCTACTGTATTCCCATATTCCCCTTGTACCTACAAGGAAATAAGCAATAAGATAATTTGTACAAATGTTTATCTCAACTAACACGAAGAAGATATAGGTTAAAGTGTTTGTAAGAATGGTTAGTACAAGAGTAGAGAAAGTAATGTGAGTGCAACACATCAGATTTTTTGATCATGTTTTTCTAGATTCTTCTAGCAATCGGAAACATTGAACTTTGAACCTTTTAAGAAACTGAAAGAGGGTATCCAAAGGGTCACTTAACTTAAGGAACTTACGGATCCCAAATTTTTGGTGACCTTTAAGCTTGAATTTGTTAATTCGTTGAAGAATTAAGAACATCCGTTCTTTCCCTACCGACGCTACCTATATTACCGGCAATTCTGCCATTTATTACGACATGTATGTGCTATAGGGGAGAGTTGTAGCAGTCCCCCGGAAGTAAGGTAAGGGTTTGACTAACTCTGGAAAGAGCGGGTTGTGGGGACGTGAGCTAGCTGGGCTAAACTGTGACATGTTTACGCAAAGCAAGAGCTGCACATTGTTGTAAAGTTGTATGTTGCGACCTCTTGGTGCAATCAAACTAATCCCAGCTCGCTAAGCGGTGGTTGTACAGAGGTGACAGGGGGTGTCTTTTCAGATTACACATGTCACCGCTAGAGGGTGGGGGGGGGGGGTGTGGGGATTAGCTTCGTTCCGACAGCCGTTTACAAACCTACGCTCACTCGCTCACTCCTCTTTTTTAATTGCTTTCCAACTTCCCAATTTTGGGCGATAAGCGAAAACTACTTTACAAATTTTTATTTTTCCTTTCTACCGCCTACGCACACTCCACCAAATAATTCGATATCGAGCTTTAGCTGGAAACACGCGTTTTGAGAAAACCTAAATAAAATACTTCCAAGGGTACAAATATTTTGTTTGTTATCGACGCTGTTAGTTGGCAAGGATAATATCAGCACCTCCGGTGTGTCGGAATTTCGTCCCATAAGAGTTCTACGGCGTGAGTAAAAAGTATGGAAGAATGCTTCTGTTGTTATAGTTTTGTTAAGTGATATGTGTAAGATAACATTACTATGATTGTAAATAGGACGTGAGGTTTTTAATGGCAACATTCTCTCTCTCTCTCTCTCTGTCTCTCTCTCTCTCTCTCTCTCTCTCTCTCTCTCTCTCTCTCTCTCTCGTCCTGAGATGCTTTCTTGAACTGTAATTTAAATTTATTAGGACGTATTACAGTACATGAAATTTAAACCAAGAAAACGCATTCATAACAAAAATAGTGGTGCTATTTTGTCACACATAATGAATGGTTATAGAAAGTTGTTTGAATTCTTCTTAGAACAGGAAATAGAGAAAGAAATGGTTTTGTCTCTGAAAGAAGAGTGATTAGAGATAACTGTATGAATGTAAGTAATGCGTTGTATGGTAGTACAATAGATATCATAGAAACTTTCTGCATGAAAAATATGTATGTGCAGAATTTCGCGGTGATCGGTCAGTCGGTTATATAAATTTACATCTCTGAAGGATAAAAGAAAGAAAACTGAACGATTGTTTCAGCTTGTAACAATCTTCAGAACTATGGCAGATGTTCACTGTAGTTCCGTATCAAATATTTAAACGTAGTTTACTTTTTCATAGCAGTTGCGAGTTCCGCGTTCTTTGAAATGCAACCACGCACCATTTTAACCACCAGTAAAAACACCAAGTTAATTCGCAACGCCATCAATCATTCAGCTAGTGTTTGCATAGCGTCGAATATTAAAACAGTTGCCGAGCGAAATGAAGTGCGGTCACAAACTAACGTTTGCATCTAAATTTCATCGTAAATATTAAAAAGGAAGCCCAGGGGAAAGAGACGAGGGGGGGGGGGGGCAGAGGTCGATATTTGTAATGCCCAATCTCTCCATAAAACAATAAGCGAATAAGCCTAAAGCTAAATGAAGTGGTTGCGATTAAGTTTGTCTTCCTGCTTTCCAGGCAATCGGCCATTGAAACCACTTCATTACGTCACTCTAGGAAAATATTTGTTTTCCTTTATTAAAGAGCTGTAAAAACGTCACTTCCTTGTCGTCACTAGGAGTGTTCTACTTGAGAACAGAGTTCCATTATTATATTTGTTTTGCCTTTTATAGACCAAAGGAAGCTATGGTAGAAGAATAGCTTTTGCAATATGTAAGTTAATCATTGTTAATACATATATGGTAGTGTAAGCTAAATTTGCATTTGAAAAATCAATGTCCATGGCAATAAGGCTAAAACTGGTCTTTAGTACTTACGCTACCAGTAGGAAATGACGTCACACCCAAAACAAAAGAATGAATAAGAAGGCTTTGCCCATATAATTTAGATGTAGCTTTAAATTTATTATATGTATATAAACTATTATTATTTTTAGTATCATCATCACCTTCATTTTCTAGCCCGCTTCGGTGGCGTGGCGGTTAGCGCGTCTGCCTCACCTTTAAGAGGTCGCGAATTCGAATTTCGCTTAGGGAAAGTTATTCTGGTAATTTTTTTTTCAGAGGTTTTCCCTACCCTGAGAAGACGAATGTCGGGTAAGTTAAAGCTCTATGGACCTCGGGCTCATCTGAGTATCATTTCACCCGTTTCATTCATTCACCGTCCAATATGACATAACGTTGGAGGACGTTCATTTAAATAAAAAAACACCTTCATGTTGAAATCGCTGAACAAGAAAGTCTTGGGTGATGGTTCCTGTGGTTCCTGTTTTCTCTAAAGAGCTCATAAACCTTTTCCTTGTGTTCCGTGGAGACAGTTGGAGGAGGCTCGTGTTACCATCCCCTAACACTACACATTTCTCCATAGACATGTTGAAGTCCGAGATGAATTTCAGCAACACATTTTTCCTCTTCAACAAAGTACTCAATGACAGCGTGGTGTCGAAACGAAACACTGATGTGCTGCATTTTGTAAATACTGTCTGTGGTCACGTGATACAAGTTAATGACGTCACAATATGGCAAAGTCTTTAGATTACAATTCTGAAGTCACTTTTGCTAGATTATTATTGCAGTTTGAATTTTAACAGTGGGTTGTTCCGTACGTCTGCAGTATTTTATTTGCTAAAGGACCACCCGACAGTAGGTTACGTGCCATAGGTTGATAAACCCTGACTTAGACAGTCGATAACTTCTATTGATTTAATGGAGCATGTATAATTGTCCCCTTCCCCTTCTTTTTCATTGATACCAAGGCATTAAGAATGTGCCAAAACAGCACCTCGTAGTCTACAGAGAAGAGTTGCAAAAAAATGAGCAATTAAAGAATCTGTTTCACTGGGAGAGGAACAAAAGGCACCTTTGCTGATGTCGCCGGCATGACCACAGTCACAGATAATTGTTTTTGCAGTGAGGCGGTGCGCAAACCGCTCGCCTGACTGCCACCATTGTTGAGATGCGGACGATCGTTTGACCTCATTTCAGAACAAGCGACGAGCGAGCGAGCTTGTAGCGTTTTTATTTAGTCTAGTTACGTACCCAACAAATCCTTTTATAAACACGGAAATGAGGTCATGCTTAGCAACTGTATTTTATACCACCTTGGGTAAACCATTTCCAGCGATAATGTCCATTTAAAATCTGCATAAGCCAGAAAAGGAGGAATTACTGAATCTTTCACTGCTTATGATGATGGTGTTCCAGAACACCGCAGCTGCGCTTTGCATTTGTCACTGCGTCGTTGATGTTCTCTCTAAGCAAATGCAAATCGATTCAAAACCTAATCGTGTCGCATCGTATAGTTTTATTTCCAAGAACCTGTACAACAAAAATACTAACACATATTGTCTGTGTGGAAGTTATTCCAGCTTCATGATATGCAATATACTGAACTCAGCAGTTTTGTTCCTTTATTTAGAATTGTAAGCGTTGTAATAAGTATGTTACACTACCTGAAGTACCCGGCATTGTCCGTGGTTTGATGATTTATCACTACAACATTTAGACTTAGGTTGTACTTGTCCAATAGTCTTGTGTTTCTTTGTTACTAGGTGAAATACCCGACGTTGTCCGTGGTTTGATGATTTATCACTACAACATTTAGACTTGGGTTGTACTTGTCCAATAGTCTTGTGTTTCTTTGTTAATAGGTGAAATACCCGACGTTGTCCGTGGTTTGATGATTTATCACTACAACATTTAGACTTAGGTTGTACTTGTCCAATAGTCTTGTGTTTCTTTGTTACTGGGTGAAATACTCGACGTTGTCCGTGGTTTGATGATTTATCACTACAACATTTAGACTTAGGTTGTACTTGTCCAATAGTCTTGTGTTTCTTTGTTACTAGGTGAAATACCCGGCGTTGTCCGTGGTTTGATGATTTATCACTACAACATTTAGACTTAGGTTGTACTTGTCCAATAGTCTTGTGTTTCTTTGTTACTGGGTGAAATACCCGACGTTGTCCGTGGTTTGATGATTTATCACTACAACATTTAGACTTAGGTTGTACTTGTCCAATAGTCTTGTGTTTCTTTGTTACTAGGTGAAATACCCGACGTTGTCCGTGGTTTGATGATTTATCACTACAACATTTAGACTTAGGTTGTACTTGTCCAATAGTGTTGTGTTTCTTTGTTACTGGATGAAATACCCGGCGTTGTCCATGGTTTGATGATTTATCACTACAACATTTAGACTTAGGTTGTACTTGTCCAATAGTCTTGTGTTTCTTTGTTACTGGGTGAAATACCCGACGTTGTCCGTGGTCTGATGATTTATCACTACAGTTAATTTAAACTTGTCCATAGTAGAGAAAGTAACAAGAGGATTGTGTTTTTGTGTTTGAATTTTAAGGGAATTAAAGTAACAAAAGTAACCTAACTTATCATTTTTCACAATATACGCACTTAACTCATTTTTTTAATCTTGTAGGTGTCTGATCCCTTCATATGCACTTGCTTCACGTAGGTGCGTGTGAAAATTACCTCCCAGATGTTATTGTTTGGGCTCTGTGGTGCTGTTGTTTCTCTGAGCTACTTGGTTGTAAAAATTATAATATTCAATAAACAATCCAGGTATATAACATAAATAATTTATGAGGGATAAATTATTCTGGTATAAATAATAACATGTGGCATCATCCCGTTGGGAACCAATGCCTGCTTTCCGCCCCAAAGGGCTTGCCTGACACGCGGGGGTTATTGGATCGGATTACCCTACTTTTCGTATCAGGCAGCAGCTCGTCATTTGTCACATGTACTACCTACGTGTAATGTTATACCGTTCGGAAATATTCCTCGGAAGCACCCGCTATGCGGGGATCAAAACTGTTAATATGCGCACGGTCGGTTTCCCCTCCCTCCCTTTTCGCTCCTTTGTTTAAATCCACACCTAACTTTCACTTTCTCTACTATATACACACCTAGGGGAAGTATTGTATTCTGTCCAAAAATTCAATACTGGAAATACACGTTTTGAGACACCCTTAAACCAAATAAAGTGTTTTTACAAAAAACTTTTGTGACTACGTTTCCATGGTGAAATGAAATCGATTTGAATCCAATCCCATTCCCAATGCGATCCGCGTTTCCATGATTAATTCAATCCGGAATGAAATCGGATTCAAGCATAAATAATTCAAGCTTTTATGTTTGTCACTTGGGTTATGTTGACGAACCTGCGTATTGCGAGATTATAGTGACACTAAAAGTAACCTTGTTGTGTTTTATTACACCTTTGGCTAAGAACACAAAATGACGAGCGTGTAGCGTATTACGAGTACAGTACAAGTTAGCATCTTTGGCGGATTCAAATCGATTTGAACCAGCTAGGTGTTTCCGTGCAAAAAGTTCGATCCGATCCGACTTCTAAGAGAATCGGATCTGAATACGCATTTCCATGTAGTATACGATATATAAATCGATTTGAATACCCAATGGAAACGTAGTGTGTGCGTCTGTAGTTAAATAATAAACCAAAATACCAAAGTTTGTATTTAAATCACTAGTTTCCAATAAAATCCCCCACCCTATTGCTTCTATTGGAAATGACTAATAACTAACTAAAATGTTGAAGATATTTCCATGACAAATGAGATGTATATCTTGAATTTGTTGAGAATAGTCTATAGAACATGCCTGCGCGACTCGCGGAACACCTTTAACATACAGTTATCAGTGCAAGGCCTTGAGCAGGCTGCGCTCAGTGAGCACCAGTTGCCGAGCCCTACTCTGAAGTCCTCTCTTCATTCTGAATGACATTTGTATAACCAGTAAACCATAAGAGATAGAGAAAAATAGATCTCGTTAAAAACAGTTTCTTTTCCAGATAGTTAGAGGAATGAGCGTTTTAAGAATAGTTTTTAGACGAGCGAGTAGAGAAAGGCATGTGAGTGCACACAGCATCCATTTCGCAGTTACAATAGCATGTATGAGGTTACCAATTTTGGTATCATGTACTCTCTTTGCTTGTGGCTATACAATAATTTATTGAATTGTGTGTTTGCACGTTTCTTTTTTGCTTTATATATATATTTATATTTGTTGACGCGCTGCGCCGTTAGCGATGCTGTATCGAGGGCTAATCGATTTTAATTGCAACAAATTGTAATCGACGTTTTGGCGGCCGTGTACGTACGTGAATAATAACATAATCTGTAATATATAGGCATCAGCTATTATCTGAGTAAACATTCCCATTGTAACATAGCCGCCGCGTATTTTCAATAAGTCCCCATATAATAATTGAATAAAAATATTGTTAAATGGTACTTGTTTTTACAGCTTACCGCGCCATTAGCCGTTCGTTAACTCTGCAGTGAACCGTTTTATTTATTGCCCTGAGCTAGGACTTCCGACTAGTTTTCATTATTAATTATTTGTTGCCATCTGATATGTTCCCAGCACACGCACTGCTCGTTACATTCATTACCTGCACTTTAATTAAATTTTTAGCTAGTTTCGATTATTACCAGAGGGGAGCTGACAGACAGGCTTACCAAATTCCCATCAAATTCCCGCGTACCTCCGTATAATCATATAATCTATCACACTATCATATCTGCTTTACTGCAACATGGGTGAGGTTCCAAATATCGCCCCATTTTACTACATATAGCAAACAGAGGAAGTATTCTGTCTGTGGACAGCATAACTCAAAAACGAAAAGTTGGTTAAAAATCAAAGTTGGTATTTAAGTTTCATATCTTACAAGGATGCGACACAAAGATTTTGAAGAAAATTCCTCCACCCTAAACTACTCTTTTTATAGAAATTTTTATTTTCTCAAAAATGACAAACGATTTTGATGAAAATTCATATGTTCAAGACATTTTTATAGCAAATGAAATGTGTATTTTGAGTTTTCTCAATATAGCCTATATAGTCCTGTTTACTCTGGATGACTTTAGTATGACTGATAAACCCTAAGATATAGACTAAGTCTTACTATACAAAAAATGTAGATCTCGCTAAACCACACAATTTATGTCTAAATAATTTTTTTGTAGAGTGAACCATTTCGAAATATTTCTTGTTAATGAGTGAGTTTTGTAATACTTAAAACTTTTCTCAAATGGAAGATCGTTATTCACTTTTTTATATCTTGGCCGTGCAAAGAGAAGGGAATTTCAAAACTTTAAAAGTTTCCACTATACCCGCCTCGGTAGCATAACCTAAAGCCTGCTGTATTCCCATATTGCCCTTGTACCTACAAGTCACAATTAGCAGTGTGACATTTCTGCAAATGTTTATCTCAACTAACATGAAGAAGGTATAGGAATATCAGTTTGTAAAAATTGTTAGTACAAGAGCAGAGAAAGTCATGTGAGTGTATGTCATCAGGTTTTCTGTTATTGTTTATAACTCCATCACATATACTGCATGAAAAACAATGATTTTTTTTGTTATACGGTCATGTAAACTTACAATTATATATAAGATCACTGTGATAACTTGGTTTAGAGTTTAGGAAATAATGATGAAATAGAGTTAAACACATAATTTTGCAAACTTGAAGAAATATTTTAACATAAACAGTTGCACAAATAATGCAAATAAATGCAATTTTACGTGGAATAAGACCCCAAGGTGGCCATATTAGGAGAAGTACTTGATTTTAACATTTCGAGGTTATGTTTTCTATGTAAACTGTTCTACGATAAAGCAAAGAATCCTGGGCTTATGTGGTTCAAAAAGAAGATTTATAATAGCTATGTTTGACGACAAAATACCTTATGAATATTGCTCCTTCCCTTTAGCCTTATATTGCATTTGAAGTGCGAATTAATTCCATCCAATATTAATTTAGAAGCCACACTAAACTATAGAATATTTGCTAAGAAATGTATGTTGGTTTTACATTACTTTCTCTGCCAATTCTTCAACAAGTTACTGTGTTGCACTCACATGACTTTCTCTACTCTTGTACTAACCATTCTTACAAACTCTTATTCCTATATCTTCTTCGTGTTATTTGAGATAAACATTTGCACAAATTATCTTATTACTAACTTCCCTGTAGGTACAAGGAGAATATGGCAATAAGCGATAGTGTATGTTTTCAGGTCGGTTAGTTGTTGTTGTTGTAGTGTTTAACGCCCGCTTTTACTACTACGGCACCGCAGGCAGTGATACTGATGATACATGGAATGAAGATGGAGCACCGGTGGAATGAGATGGCGGGGGAAACCGGAGCACCCGGAGAAAACCCGCCCTGACGGCGCTTCGTCCACCAGGTCGGTTAGTAGCTGTACGTAGGCATGCCGCAGAGTGGGCCGGTCTCATGACAACGAATGGTGTACTGGAACAGAGCTCTAGTACTTTCTGGAAGGTCAATGACCTCGGCTACTTAGTAGGTCGGACATTGAGGTATCAAGCAAAACGAATAGTCTATACTGACAGGCGTTGTTCGTTTTGCGACGCGGTTACGACCATGCAAAAAATGTCAGGTAATAAACTATGTGATTGGTTTGTGGCAAAACTGTTAGACGAAGAGGAAAAACTAATAAAGCGAAATGGATATATTGTATTAAGGTACATATGTGCATGCTCGTATACCGCTGACAGCCTATATGTAACTCCAAACAAAGCATGCGACTTGTAACGGTATTAAGAGTAATACCGTTGGATATAAGAAATTATTATAGACTTGGGAACAGCCAGAAGGGTATGTCCTGAAAGTGGAACTGTTAGTGTTCACGTAAACAGTGGAGTTGAACAGAAGAGGACGTGGAAAATGGAACTGTCTGAAGTTGTCAATCCCCATTATGAATTTCCAGTAGCATTTGTATTAATATGTGCCGTTCTTGTATTTGCGTTTGGATTCAAATCTGCATTTGCCCAGCTCATGTATACAGGCGATGACCGGAAACCAACTGACAAGGAAATACATCAAGTGATGAACAAGCAGATATAAAAGGGACCGCTAAAAAGATGCTGAAAAAGAGCAATCCATAAAAACTGTTTCTAAATAAAAAAGGCAAGAAGCTTAACCTGTAAAGGAACAGAAAAATACAAACAAGGATGTTACCAAAGTAATTATTGGTAAACAGCAAAAGACAGTAACAAACTAGGAGCTAAACACACAAAAGGAAAATCTAATGATAGTAAAGGAGAAGAAATTAAGAACAGCAAGCTGAAAGGAACCAGGGACGTACTCCTGATGGAATTCTACCAAGAGAATGTAATTCCATTTTCCGTCATGATATAGGGTTTTGTGTTATATACTGTAGGTCAAGTTTATTGTAAAAAAATTAAAAAGACTTCTTTTGTTTTTGAAGTTTGGTGTAGTTAGGTTAAGTTTAAAAAGGATTTAAAAATGTTTGAATTGTGTATATGATTTGTTGTTTTCTCGTATTCTTAATTTCACGAGATACGATGTATGTTAGAAAGGTTTTACTTAACATATAGATAGAGTTTAAAACTTTTAAAGTTATTTCAATAAATTGAAGGGTCTAACTGCAAAAGTCTCATTCTCCACTTTTTAAAATTTTAAGAAATCCACAAAAAACTAATACAAATGAAAATATTCATTGATTAGCAATTGTTTTGCAATTTCCATGAAGAATGAATAATAAAGAAATGTTGCTTCACATAAAAAAATATATCTAGGTATTTGATTGATAGAAAAACAGGATTAAATATTGGAGAATGTGACTTTTGCAACCAAGCTGTGGAGAATGTCAGTTCTGCAATGTAAAAATATGGAGAACGTTATTTTTGATACCAGGAATAATGAAGATGTAACACTTCTTGGCAGGTGAATCAATGAAATCATTTTATTGTAACTTATACGTTAGCAAACTACAATACATTGAAATTAAGTGACAAAGTCTGTCTTAAATGTGTAAAATAAGTGATTCTTCTGCATAACTGCATTCGCACTCATGTTCATCTGCCCCTACATTAATTTCTGGGCGAATGTTTAAAGAAAGTGTACAGATTCAAGCTGTAGGCAAGTGGAACAATCGTCTACCCTGGGACTGCTAAACACAAGGTTATAGAACCTGTTAAAATATAGCGAAAGTAAGTTTCTTTCACCTGCAGAGTCTCAGCTTCAGCATCTTCTGAATACATTCTCCATAACTTCCTTATATTCAACTCCGCAGATAAGTACTTTCGTCCAGTCGTGTTAGCACAATAGTGTCTTTCGCTACAGGTGAGCTTATTTATAAATTTAATAATATTTTCTCTCTTAGCACTACTTTTGTTACCAGTTCTATCACCACCCCGACATTCCTTGGCCACTTCACCAGTATTATAAAATATTTCACCAATACGTATCACTCGATTTCTTGATACCTGCAAAACACCAGGTACCAGTTCTTTATTGTGATTGTGAATATAGTATTTCGCTCAAGCTGCTTTTCTCTGATACATATTATTTTTTGGACGTCGCCCCTTTACTGGCTGCATACTTAAATGTTTCAAAATGAAATTGTTTCAAAATAAAATATCATTGACTGGTGTAACAGCCAAAGAATGCATTATCTAAATAAATTTCAAAACACTTTTATGAGAACTTCAGGAACACAATATTCAACAAACTCCCATAGTAGTATAAACAACTGATGATCACATGACCTAATGAAAGCTTCCTATTGGTTGAGAGGAGAATGTAACTTTAGCAGCCAAAGTGGTGGTGAGAATGTGAGTTTTGCAGTGTTGTTTGATGTGAACTTGCGCTATCCTGAAGATTCGGCGGATAGGAATTAATGAAAGGAGAGTGATATTTAGAAGGGCAATTTAATAGCTAATAGCAGAGTGTCGCAGACTACATAGGCAAATGCGCAAGTCTGCTAATCACTGGTAACAAACTAATGCTGCATGTTTTGATGAAGTATAGCACACGACATGAATTTTTATAAGGGAGCGTGTAAGAATCCGCTGTCTCTCTCCTTCTGGCTGTGTATACATTTTCCTGGCGTCGCCACTTCTCTCCCCTTGCACATCCCCGAAATAGCCTGCAAGCACGACAATGGCTGGGAAATGCCAACCCCTTGTTCTCTATGGGGGTGAAACTTATTGATCATTTGAAACAGCACACTTCATTTTCTGCCACCCTACCCCGCACCTCTTTCACCCTTCATCTCGCGCATCCTTCTTGTGTAATCCAAACCCTCCTCCTACTCCTTGGCTTTCTTTTTAATTAAGGATTGCAAAAGTGCAGGCAAGCGTGTAGAGAACTAAATGGGTGTATTAGAAAATGTAGACATTTTAAACTGTCCTACTTGCACAATATGATTTCTGTCGGTCTTGCTTCATTTCGGTAGCGAAGATGCTTGCTTGCTTGCTTCTCTTCAATTTTCCCTGAAGGGAGGAAAAAAAGGAAAGGATCTGAAGGGGCTTGTCATCAGGGACTTTTAAAAAAGTATTCATCTCAGGTCGTGAATAAAGACACTCCACAACTAGTCCCAGTTTTTACGCGTTTTTAAATGAAGCTGCGGGAGTTATTCAAAGCCGCGCAGTTTTTAAACACAAAATGTCTTATCTGCCATCGCCAAATGAGCTTCAGCTAGTCTGAATTAGCTCAGAGCTGCCCAAACCAAAGGACTAATTTTTGTCTTTGTAATTTAATGAATGGACGTGCACGAATTAGGCCTTTTGGTCTTCCAGATGCTCTTTTTAGAATTCTGTCTCACCATTCCTCGTCCAGTGTATACATAAACAGACATATAGCCTCAACATGAACAGTTCGTATATGTTATTGTCACAAAATCAACAAAATGCACTCCCATTTCTTTTTCTTGCTTTATTTTCTTCTACTGAATGCAAAACAACTCAGTTCTTTTTACTGACGTTAACACAGTCTACAGTATTTCGCGATATTGAAACTCACAACTGTTTTCTTCTCATAACCTTGACTCACTCCTTTAAGAGACACTGGGAGTGAAATTTGAAAGTTCCACATTTCTTGATAGATTTTTCTGAAATTTTTACTGTGTTTGTATTTATATGAGAATAGGATGTACACCAAATTTCATTAAAATTGGATAATTCGTTTATGATATATAAATTATTTTATGAATTTAATAGGCACATTTTCAAAATAGAGCTCGCGTCTATTGAATTTTCAAAATTCATTTATATTGCCAGAACTGATACTCTAAAACATGGGTAACAATTATATGAAGAGATATTTGCTGATTATGCTGTACATATTTTTTTAATAACAAAGAAAATTTAATCTTAAAAATTATTGATTTTTTTCATACAAAAAATGCTTTTGGAATTCATGTTAATGATAACGTCAATATTGAATCATAGTTTTGTTTAGCTGCTACTTATGAATACTTTTGGAAATTTTAATTGAATTTAAAGCAAAACTCAGGCGCGACCTTCTTTTGGTATGTGCAGAAATGTAGTTTTGAGAAAAACAGGCTTTTATATAGGAGCATTCTGTGTACGTTAAGGGAAGTGCATTATTTGAAAGGGACGTAATGACCACATGGAGTGCGGGATATGAAAAATGTTAACTGGTGTTCCAGGAACATTTTAAGGTAAAAAAACAATTTTCGATTTTTTTGACAATTTTGACCAAAATTTCACTCCCAGTGTCCCTTAACTCCTTTCTTTACTTTCTCTGTCTCCCATACACTAACCCTGAGGATACAATTACTTGATCTCATTAAATGTTTCGCTATCTTCCTTTCTAGGCGATGGCGCGCGCGCGCACACACACACACACACACACACACACACACACACACACACACACACACACACACACACACACACACACACTGAAACTAAAAACCGACTGACCCCCTGACGAATCATGTCTATAACTACTCTGTTTGTCGCCTCGCATCCTTATATAGCAACGATGACGTAAGACGAACTTTTCTCGAACATTTACAAACACGCCTGCTCCCGGACACTTCTCGAATAACTTGGAAAACCAAATTTTGTTCTGCTCCTCTGATTGTTGCCATGTGTTTGCTTGCGTGAGGCAGCCTGACCTTGAGCGTCTTTGATGCTCGTACCGCTAGTGGAGTGAGACAGCCGAGCCTTTCCTGTGTTGCCGCTGTTGACCGGCGTCACAATGGTTTTTGGTTTACACGTTTTGCTTACAAACAAAAGCACTTCTTAGATAGTGCCTCCCATGACTACATCGGTTTTAATGGTACGCATATATGCTTTTATTCTTGTCAATACTATTTATAATTGCTATGGTTGTATGGTTCCTTCTGAACCACTAAGGGCGACTTACTAGGTTACTTAAACCCAGAACATAAAGTACTTACAATTGTAATTCGCCTTTGGGGTATTTATCTCTGATGTGACATTCCCTTGTGGTCTAGCCGGGAAAACTACGAATCGGCAGGGGAATTTAATGCCTTACTGGCAAGTTGGCCATGGTAGCTTAGTGGTTAGAGGAGCCGCTCGATCCGTGGTTCAAATCCCGTCTATGACATTGAATTTTTCAGTCCTGATTCCCTCTTAGAGAAATAAGTGTTTGTCATTTTACCACTTTTACAGTTTGCTCGAACATTCACAATTACACGACACGAAATCGTCTGAATTTATACATCAACAAATTTAAACTTACGAAAATTCAGAACAGTTTTATAGTTGTCTCTAATAAACTATACAATATTTTACCCGAAAGGATAAGGAATCTCCCTATCTCAAATTTTAAAAGGACTTTACGCCATACATTGATGGCCAATACACTGTATTCTGTGCATGATTTTTATAACCTAGAATGGTAATTAAATTATGACGTTGCTATAATGTAATAGTTTTTGGCAATAAACAGTATCTATCTATCTATCTATCTATCTAAGAAGACTTTGTTGAGGAATAGGTTAGAAAAGCCATGTGAATGTAACCTTAAAACTTTTTATGTTTGTAAAATGAACATAGAAGTGGTACTTTGTGCTATACAGCACTAAAATTAGGGTCCAGTGTGTTTAATTTCAAGGGGACTGGAAACTGTATAGTGAGCGGGTTTTATAATTCGAAGGAAACTGTAAACCATGGCGGGGTTCCTGTGTCTCAAAGAGGCTGTAAATGAAGTTCTTCTCTGGCTTCTCCAGCTCGCTTCAATTACACCAAGGAATCAAAGAGGACGGGGAGGAAGTATTTGTCCAAAGCTATTTTTAACCGGGGACTGCTTCTATAACTATAAGAAGGCTGTAATTGTTTTGAGGTTTGCAGAAGTTGTGTGTTGTATAACTCCGCGGGGAATTGTATTGCGGATAGCTGTACTTCAAGGGGATGCTACCACTAATTCCATTTACCAACAATGCCCCGAGAGGAAGGACTGTATAATATAAAGGGATGGATCCGTCACAGACGTGCTAAAGCAAGGACGGCCTATCTGCAGGACCCGAGCTCGATTCTGTTTGGGTTGCCGCTGTCATAACATAATTTCTACTCTTGTTTAATCTGGATTTACCCTTTCATTCATGAATATTCTCAAGTTGGGCTTTGCGGGTGTTGCTAAGGGTTTGGGCCCCGCAGTTGTTGCAGAACTAGCCAAGAATATAGTCCTCATGGAGACTGAAACTGACAAAAATTACACGTGATCAAAAAGATTGACAATGCATAAAGGGAATAAAAACAGAACATTAGTTAAATAATTACATTTAAATAAGGGAAAAAGATGAACAATAATATTTGGCATTGCATTCTTCAGTTCCTCTCAAACTTTGCCCACACACGGCTTGTGTGTTTAAAAACACCAACAGTAAGTTTGTTGGCATAAATAAATAATAATTACCATGTGAAGGTTATTTAGTCCTGGGATATAAAGTACTTACAATAGTAAGTCACCATTGGGGTAATTGTTTCTGATGTGAGACTACCTTTGTGGTTTACCAGGAGAAATACGAATTGGTTGGAGAATTCAATGTCATTTTGACAGGATGTTACAGTAGCTTAATGGTTAGAGGACCGGCCTGGCGCGCGGAGGGTCTGTAGTTCAAATCCCAGCTGTGGCATTGAATTTTTCAGTTCCAATTCTACCTCTCAAATAATAATAAGAATATTTAAAAATACCATTTTACTAAATAAAAACAGAATATCATAATTTTCTCAACAGGGAAGTTGCTATTCTTTTTTCCCATGGCATATTTTAATCATCGCTTTGCCTACTGTATGCAATAACGAAATTTGAAAATGTGAATTGAAGGTTTATAAATAAAATGTTTCGTTTGTTTTACCAAGATCATATCAATGCCGCCGGTGTGCCGGAATTTGTCCCGTAGGAGTTCTTTTACATACCAGTAAACCTACTGTCGTTTTTAAATTTCGTCTTCCGTAATCTAGGTGCTAGCCCTTGGTAGCCGAGATCATGGGTTCAAATCCGGCGGAGTGTGAAGGGCGTAAAAAGCTTCCCCACACTGCTGACGCGAGTAAATATGTGGCTAATAACAATCAAGTGGCAACACAGAGTTTCTAAAACATTCGAGAGGTGTCCAGGAGCCAGCTTGTTTGTTGACGTCATCGCTGGTATGAAAAGTTGGCCAGTGTGTCAGCGAGTGCAAGACAACTGTTATAGTTCCTTTACGTCGAAGTGAAGAAGTTTCAACGAGTGTCGAGTGATTGTATCGTCGGAGTTAGTGTATGAGAGACAGAGAAACTGAAAAAAGACACTGAAAGGACTGAGTCAAGAATATGAGAAGAAAACAGTTGTGAGCTGTAATAGCATGAAAGACTGTAGACTGCGTTGTCAGTAAATCCGTGTTTTTGTGTAAAAGTTTAGAAGAAAATAAAGTGAGAAAAAGTAACTGGAGTAATGTTGTTGTCTTTGTCACTTTAGTCTGTGGAAGAGTGGGTAGAAAAAGTCATATAAGTAATACACAACAGATTTCTCTTGCAGTTTCTTACGGTTTTACCGTCCTCATGTACGATAATGTATACAAATGAATGCTGCAACAAAGGCTAATTTTAATTAGTCCAGCATGTTGACATTGTGCTCATCCATATTTAAGGACACTGAAGACCAATTGTGCCGAGAACAAGACTTAGTTGAAATGCGAATTTTTAAATTTCCTAGTCTGCGTTCTATCTAAAATCTAAATGTAGCTGGCAGCTGCAGCGCAACGGTTTTAAAGAACGACAACATTTAAAAATCAAATCATCCTTACCCAAAACAAGCAACCTGGCAAAGAAGAAAATTCTTCTGTAAAATCTCAGTTAATACTTATTTTAAACATATCAGATGTATTATACTCATATGGCTTTTTCTACTCTTGTACTAAACATTCTTGCAAACTTTTATTACTTATTTTCTTATAGATGCAAGGGGAGCATCGCAATACAGTAGACTAAGTGATAGTTAAATATCTTAAGAGCTGGTCGCTATATGATGGCTTTGAAATTCAGTTCTCTTTGAATTACCAAGACCAAAAACGAACAATGAATTGAAAGGTATAGGTGTTGGTAAACTCAAACAAAACCAGGAACATCCCTGAAATGGTTACGTTCACAAAAATATATTATTATTTAATAAATATTCAGGAATGGGAGGGATCAGCGGACGCAATTATACACTATTATTTACGTACGACCAGGTACTAATTGCGCAGGAGTAAGAAGATAGGGCATTTATGCTTGGAATGTTACTGAAAGAATATGATAAAAGGAGCTGAAAATAAATTTAGAAGAGTCTTTTTATATGGGATGTGGAACAGAAACCAGAAGTTTAATTGTGAAACAACAGAACAATATCTCCGAAATGCTTCACTCTACAAATAAATTTATTGGGACACAAATTGTGTGTTTCAGCAAGATCTACATTTTTGTACAGTAAGATTTGCTCTATCTCTTACGTTTTACGGGTTATGCAAAAGTCATGCACAGCAAACAGGCTATAGCCAGAAAATTCAAAATATACATTTCATTTGTCATAAAAATAACTTAAACGTATGTCATTTTGTCCAAAATCGTTAGCCATTTTGAAGAAAATCAAATTTTTCGAAAAACTGTCCATGTAAAGGGTAGTTTAGGGTGGGGCTATTTTCTTCAAAATCTTCGTGTCGCATCCTTGAAACATTAAACTTAAGTACCAACTTTGATTTTTAACCGACTTTTCGTTTTTGAATCATGATGCCCAGAGACTGACCGACATATACACACACACGGACCTTTTTCTAAAAACTGTCTTTTTTATTCAGGGGGCCTTAAAACATAGTTCCGGTGAATTCTCGACACCGAATTTTTGGGTATTCTCTACCTTACGTGTTACAGAAAGTAAAAATGAATAATAAGAATTCAATATTAGACTATGTAAGGAATAAACAGCTGAGTTGGTGAAAACATATTACAAGAATGAATGAAGATAGGTTACCGAGAAAAATTTTGGAATGGAGTCCACCAGGAAGAAGAAGAAGAAGAAGAAGAAGAAGAAGAAGAAGAAAAGGAAGACTTCGAAACCCATAGACGTGGGAAGTAAGAACTGGAATGAGAGCAAGAAGATTATTTAGGTTCAAAAATATGTGTAAATATTGAAACCCTGTGTTAATAATAATAATAATAATAATAATAATAATAATAATAATAATAATAATAATAATAATAATAATAATAATAATAATAATAATAATAATAATAATAATAATAATAATAATAATAATAATAATAATAATAATAATAATAATAATAATAATAATAATAATAATAATAATAATAATAATAATAATAATAATAATAATAATAATAATAATAAATGTACACGCATAGTGAAAGTAAATATAAATGTTTTGTAGATATAGTGTTGAAGCTGCAGGTCGGTCTATGTCGATGGCTGCAGCAGATGGAAAAGTTGCCCAAATGCTGTGAGGTTGAAACAGTCCCCAAATTGTGGTATTCCGTGTTTTCCGAGGCAAAGAGAAACGTAATGGCGTGGTATAGTCTGCTTTGTGGATATATTGTTTACCATTGCATACCCCTGGGGGTGCATAAGCGGAGACAAGTTGCGAGTTTAATCTACGCGAAAAATAGCGGCAGGATTCCGGAGAGCAAATATTAGCGCTGTGATGAGGACCATGTTTCAACAAGACCTGAATAATGTCAAGGAACGTTACTTAAACGTCTATCTGTCTATCTGATCCTGTTCTGTACTTCCATTAAAGCTTATTGAGTAATTATTGTTTATTACTTTCTCTACTGGCAAGTGCTGTATTCCAACCAAAAATTCGATGTCGAGATTTCACCGGAAATATATATTCTAAGGCCCCGGAATACAAGAAAGAAGCATTTTTAGAAAAAGGCCCGTGTGTGTGTGTCTGTGTGTCTGTGTGTCAGTCTGTGGACCGCATAACTCAAAAACGAAAAGTCACTTAAAACTCAAACTTGGTATTTAAGTTTAATGTCTTTCAAGGATGTGACACGAAGATTTTGAAGAAAATAGCCCCACTCTAAACTACCCTTTACATGGAAAATTTTTCGAAAATTTTGATTTTCTTGAAAATGGCTCTAACGATTTTGATTAAAATGTCATATGTTTGAGATATTTTTGTGACAAATGAAATGTATATCTCGAATTTTCTGGCTATAGCCCCTGTAGTCGTATTTACTCTGGACGACTTTTGCATAACTGGTAAATTGTTAGAGATAGACCAAATCGTACTGTACAAAAACTGTAGATCTTGCTAAAATACACAATTTATGTCTCAATAAATTTTCTTGTAGGGTGAACCATTTCGGAGATATTCCTTGTTATGTGTGTGAGTTTCGGAAAACTTAGAACTTTAGCGAAATGCAGCAACGTTGTTCATTTTTTATATGTTAATCGTGCAAAGAGAACGGAATCTCAAAGGTCAAAAAGATGTGACTGTCGCACAAAGCCTTCTGTATTCTAATATTCCCCTTGTACCTACAAGGACATAAGCAATAAGATAATTTGTACAAATGTTTATCTCAACTAACACGAAGAAGATATAGGAATAAGAGTTTGTAAGAATGGTTAGTACAAGAGTAGAGAAAGTCATGTGAGTGTAACACATCAGATTTTTTCTAAAACCCTGTTATTTTTCTGACTTTATGTTCAATATTTCACAGATATAGTTCAATAACTGACTGTTTTATGTTAGTTGAGTGCCTCAAACTTTAAATGTCGTATATTTGGACCAGCGCAGTTTATGCAAATAAGACAATGTATAAAGAACTTTCGGCACAGCAGTGCTTATGTATATTAAGTTTGCAACTTTTGAACAAATTTTCATTACATTTTTAATGAAAGCCTTGGCGATGTTGTGCGAAAGCCCTTATTAAGTTATGAAATGTACTTATACCATTATGTAGGAGTTAACACCAATTTTCACCTTGTTGTAAATCCTTTTAGCACCACCTTAAGTAGAAAGTCGAGAGTTTTATGGACTTAATGTTCACTCGGCAGTGATGGAACTTCGCACTGAGGCGAGAAAAAGTTAGCTGAGTGAAGCTTATATGTACGCCCTTCCTCACCCTTCGGCACGTTCACACAAAAATTATACCTACATGTCGTTAAAGTGCACAATTTGTGTCAAACACACTGTTTTATCTATTTTCGTGATACTTAATGCTATTGGTTTCAGTTTTCAAATACTTTTCTCAAATTGAACATCGTTGTTCCTTTTTACTTTCTCTACTGGTAAATAGAGGAAATTTGTATTCCACCCAAAAATTCGATGTCGAGATTTCACCGGAAAAATGTTTTGAGACCTCCTGAATAAAAAAAAATCATTTTTAGAAAATTTTCCACGTGTGTGTGTGTGTGTGTGCGTGCGTGTGTGTATGTGTGTCAGTCTGTGGACAGCATAACTCAAAACGAGAAGTCGGTTAAAAACCAAAGTTGGTATTTAAATTTAACCTCTTTCAAGGATGCGACACGAAGATTTTGAAGAAAATAGCTCCACCCTAAACTACCCCTTATATGGAAAATTTTTCGAAAATTTTGATTTTCTTGGAAATGGCTCTAACGATTTTGATTAAAATGTCGTATGTTTAAGATATTTTTGTGACAAATGAAATGTATATCTTGAATTTTTTGGCTATAGCCTATGTAGTCGTATTTACTCTGGATGACTTTTGAATAATTCGTAAATTGTAAATTTTTTTGTAGATAGTACCATTTCGGATATATTCCTTGTTATTTGTGGCAATTTCGGAAAACTTAAAAAAATTTTGGTAAAATGCAACATCGATTGAAATTCTTCCGGCCGCTATCAATACCAGAAACATATTTCGTGGTCTACTGGGCTCCTTCTTCTTCCCAGATGTTTCGTCTACGACTACGGCAGACATCGGTAAGGTCGAAGTATCCTAGTGGAGATTTCAACAGCAACTGTGTTTTGTTTTAAGTGTGCAAAGAGAACGGGATCTCAAAGCTTTAAGAGATTTGACTGTCGCATAAAGCCTACTGTATTTCCATATTCCCATTGTACCTATAAAGAAATAAGCAATAAGATAATTTGTACAAAATATGTTGATCTGAATTAACATGAAGATATAGGAATAAGAGTTTGTAAGAATGGTTAGTGCAAGAGTAGCTAAAGAAAAATTTCCATCATCCAGGAATCAAACCCGGGATCTCTGTATTAAAGGCTTACTACCAGATCACAGAGGACCAAATTTCAATTATTGCAGTAAATTGTCGAGAAAATTGTTTAACAAGCCAACGATTAAACTATTCGTATATCACGAACTAACTTCACATCGTCATGTTTTATAAGAGCGCGATTTCTCAATCTTTCGTTCAGTTGGAATCCATAAAAACTGTTATCATAGACTTCTGGCGTCTACCAAGAAGTTCTGAATAAACATACCACGAAATAATGGAACGGTAGCGAAGTTTCGGTAAACGAATGGTGTTTTTGCAGGTCAGCAATGTGACTCAGCAGACAAAGGCGCCTGTCTGTCGCCTCTGAGGTGCCGGGATCGATTACAGGAGCGTCTGAGAAATTCCAAGGGGCCTCCAGTAACTGGAGCAGAGCATCGTACCTGGACCGGACCGGGTGCGAATGACGAAAGCCCAAGCATGGACTTGCTACGCTGTCTGACCCTATCAAGGGCCCACTGCGGAGGGGGGGGGGGTCCTGACCACCCTGACTTGCAATGGCCCCACTGTGCGGCCAAAAGTATCCCCGCAGGTGACAGGTTGGCGGGATCGAGCCCAGGGCCTCCGGAAAGCGAGTTGCACCCCTCGGTCATTTACACCATAGTGGAACCTCTGCTTCCAACGTGATCCTCCCAGGGATGAATCTGATACCTGGCGGGTGGCGGTGACACTGATGATGGAGCAGAAACCGCCCCATGCGCCGCTTTGTCCACCACAAATAACACATGTGTCGCTGGGATCGAACCAGAGACAATTGCGCTAACCACTCAACCACGATGTGGCCGGGATTGATGTGTTAACAAAGACGGGGTCCCTAATAATTCCAACTTAATACCAATTCTGACACCCGCTTGCACTACACACTCTCGAAAAGCATCAGGGAGAAGTATTTCCAGATCACAGACTCCACCGTGTCGACCGTAACATACCAACCGCCGCCTCCTAACCCTACAACATTAAAATAGACGAGAGGAAATGATGGAGACAGAAAATTGGTGTTAGAAAGGCAATCACCCCAACGCAACATTCAACTACTGAAGCGTGGAAACCATGTGCTGGTTTTACTGCTAATATAGGGACTATCTGATACATAGAGACGTTAAACTATCATATACGAATTATCAAGAGGTTATTCTTTTGTTTAGTCAGTGTCGCCAACTGTATCCCATAAATTGGTGAAAAACAATTTATTACACTATTTCAATTTCATAACTGCGTGTTTAACAATTATTGTTCTATTAATAATTATAATTCATGTATTCTTCCAGATGAAAGGTTATTTGCTAATGTTAAAGCATGTAATTCTTAGGTTTCGTTTTCCTTAGTTGGCAGTACTGAACGACTCGAACTACGCTAATCGAAATTAGTATATTTTCGGTTATTTTTCTAGATTATAACATTTTCTGCTCAAACATTTGCAATATGGTGTTTAAATTCATATTTTATCAGACGTCGTATGATATTACTTGTGATAATTTCTCATTAATGCAGCTGAGTGACTTCCACATTGTTGAATTCGAGCTAACTTCTCGCTATTTATAGAGAAAATCTAATTGGGAAGAAATAATAGCAGTTAAATAACATCAATATAACCTTGTTTATTCCCAGTAGCCAACATAAACATTACTAAGAACAGAGAAGGAAGTCAAAGAGGAGATAAACGAATATTATATGAACTCGCTGTTCCTTTATTATTTTGTGAGACCGTGAAAACGTAATTATTAAGTTCGGGCTTCTGCTTCTGTAAGATAGGAGGCAATTTGGTCGAAGGTTATCTATACCTTGTTCCACTCTTAGAAGACAGTATGGAGTTAAATGGGACATCTCTGTCTCTAGCGCATACAAGTTGCCATTAGCAGCGTCCTTTTCTACCTTCGCTCTGTTGCCAGATTCCTAATAGCATGGTATAAATATTCAGTTGTTATAAATTTCAGATATGAACACATTATTCTACGCAGAATTTTTTTCTCTATTAGTTTATATCCTTTTCAGAGTCATTATACATTTCTACAGGCCCAAATTTCTTCAAAAAAACATTTTTTTCAATAGAAGTCCGATGTGTGCTGTTTCTATACTCATCACGCACTAACAAACTAACCGCTAGAATGCGTCTATATTTTTTTCTTAGCTAGAATAAACCATAGTGCCCACTTTGAATTCTCTATGTTTACTCAGTTAAGTGTTATAATTTTTTAAATTAAATGTTTTCGGAAAATTTTATACCTGTGCACTGCAAAAGTTACGCAGTGTGAAACTTTTTTGTTATTGAGTTTACATCACGGAACCAGCGAGAACAAATGTTGACGAGGGTTGGAGAAAGTTTTTAAAATAAACCAAAAGGCTGTAACTTCTTTCTTTCATCGAGTAGGGCAAACAAAAGATATTCATCTATTCAGCGTATTCTCGCGCCAGGCCTGACACAGAAGATAGTATAAGGAGCAGCACTAACATTAGTTCGAAAGAAGCCGTGTGTGTAACTGTGAGCTGTTATTGCCTTATTTGTTTAATATTTTTGTAAATATTTGTAGTTATGGAGGGTGAAGCTAGAAAGAGACGATATATTGGTAAATTAAGAAGTAAGGAACGCCAAATAATTATGAAGGTGTTAGATTATTTTTCAAGTAAAATGCGTTTAAGGCAGTAAAAGAAACAGCTAAGGCTATCTGGTGTTCAGAAGCAGTAGTGTGTATGATTAAAAAGGAACTAATGAAAGGACCTCTAAGAACGGTATCGAAAAAGAAAGCAAAAAGGGCGGGACTACACAAAACGCTAGGTTAACGCAATATGATTGAATAGTGCAAGGTGGAGTGCGGCGAATTGTTCATTCTTTACTGTTTGCAAATATTCCACCCATGCTGAATATAATTTTGTCACTATTCAACAGTGATGAGGCCCTACCAAATTTCTCAAGGGCCACTCTTAGTCGGTTCTTACATGATTTGGGGTTCGAATATGAAAGAAAGGGTAACAAGTGCATATTAATAGAAAGAAACGATACCATCAGATGGCGACATAAATATCTAAAAGACGTAAAAAGGTTTAGGGACCAGGGGAAATCAATTGTTTATACAGACGAGTCATTTGTAAATTTAGGTCATACAGTAACAAAGGCGTGGAGGGATACCAAAGTTAAAAGTGCCCGTCTCGTCAAGCAGCAATTGAAGGACTAAGTGCAGGACTCGGCCACCTCGAGTCGCGCGCGGAGAAAGATTTGCAACTAGTACATGTTGTAACACTGCGCTCCATTTAACGTTTACTGTCATCTAAGGGTGGAACGCGCTTTATGTTATCCACAGTTTGGTTGAAATCGGCGCACCGACTTTCATATATATTAAGATTAGTCTTGCCCGTCAATATTTCCTTGATTTGGTTAACGCTTTTCTCGAATCTCAGACGTTTTAATTGGTAATTTATTCACAGCGCTGTTGAATATTCTGCTGGAAGATCGACTGGTGATATATCTGGCAGAAAAAGCTTCAAAGGAAACGCCGTTTGAAGTTGAGCGACCACCAAAAAGCTCTCAAACGCTGAAATCAGATTCCATGAGCAAAATTCTACAAAGCGCTCAATAACGCCTGGAAATCGACCGTCTTTCTCACACAAGAAATTAGATGACAACGGTTTTTGGTTTCTAAAGTGAGGAGAGCGAGCGTGTTGCGATATTGTCGCACAGGAAACTTCAATCGACTGACTCGTGGGGTCAAAGGTTCACCTGACTGAAAGAAAGCTCGTGTGTCCGTCTGTATGTCTGTCTCGAGGGCAAATCGCCCTGTAATCAAAGAGCCTCTTTGAAGAGGAGTGTGTTTGAATCCCGCTGAGGGCAGGGCTTAGTTTCCCTCTCTGTCTCTCCGCAGTGCAGCCAACCTGACCACAAGACCTGTTGCAGCGGATATTCCGGTACTGGCCCCAGAGGATCTCCTACCGGTTATCATTACACATTCATTACTAATTCATCCCATTCACTACATTGTATACGGGCAATTATCAACAATGAATTATTATTATAACGCTATGTACTGCATTAAGGATACCCAGGCTGTGGGATTTCTAAAACACGCACTCGTCCGAAAATAAGTCACACTTTTTTTTAAAATGTTTCTCTTCAAAATTGAGGTACGACCTATATCCGTTATTTATATACCGATCTGCAAAACAAATTATGCGTTGCACTCACATAACCTCTAACCTAATGCAAATTATTCTTACAAACATTTATTCCTCTAATTTCTTCATGTTAATAGAGATGAACATTTGTAGAAATTATCTTATTCTCCTTTTTGTAGGTGTGAGGTAATACAATAGGCTTTAAGTGATGGTGAAATGGTTTAGCAGTAGTCGTTTTGCATGGCAAAGAGATAAAAAATGAATAACGACCTTCCATTTGAGAACGTCAAGTATTGCAAAATTCTTACATAATAAGGAATATGTCCTAAATGTGCTTAAATTGAACGATTTCTGCATCTTTTGTATAGTAAGATTTGGTCTATCTCTTACGGTTTACGAGTTATTCAAAAGCCATCCAGAGTAAACAGGACTACATAGGTTATAGCCAGAAAATTCAAAGTACACATTTCATTTGTCATAAAAATATCTTAAACATATGGCATTTTAATCAAAGTCGTTAGAGCCATTTTGGATAAAATCAAAATTATCAAAAAAATTTTCCATGTAAAGGGTAGTTTAGGATGGAGCAATTTTCTTCAAAATTTCTGTAGCATCCTTAAACGATATTAAACTTAAATACCAACTTTGGTTTTTTACCGACTTGTTGTTTTTACTTTCTCTATGATAAGTATAGAAAATATTGTATTCCACCCAAAAATTTGAAGTCGAGATTTCACCGGAAAATGTATGTTTTGAGACCCCCTGAATACAAAGAAAATGGTCCGTGTTTGTGAGTGTGTGTCTGTCAGTCTGTGGACAGCATAACTCAAAAACGAAAACTCGGTTAAGCACGAAAATTGGTATTTAACTTTAATGTCTTTCAAGGATACGACACAAAGATTTTGAAGAAAATAGCTCCACCCTAAACTACTCTTTACATGGAAAACTTTTCGAAAATTTTGATTTCCTTGAAAATGGCTTTTAATGATTTTGATTAAAATGTCATATGTTTGAGATATTTGTATGACAAATTAAATATATATCTTGAATTTTCTGGCTATACCCTATGCAATCCTGTTCACTCTGGATGACTTTTGAATAACTCGTAAACCGTAAGAAATAGACAAAATCTTACTGTACAAAAAATGTACAAAAAATTTATGTCCAAATAAATTTTTTGTAGAGTGAATTATTTCGGAGATATTCCCTGTTATTTGTGTCAGTTTCGGGAAACTTTAAACTTTCGTGAAATTGAAAATAGTTGTTCATCTTTTTATATCTTAGGTGTTCAAAGAGAACGGTATATCAATGCTTTAAAACATTTGACTATCGCTCAAAGCCTTCTATATTCTAATATTTCCCTTGTACCTATAAGGAAATAAGCAATAAGATAATTTCTTTAAATGTTTATCGCAACACGAAGAACATATAGGAATAAAAATTTGTAGGAATGGTTAGTACAAGAGTAGAGAAAGTTATGGGTTCAAGACATCACATTTTTAGTTATGCTCTTGACACACACACACACACACACACACACACACACACACACACACACACACACACACACACACACACACACATGCGCGCGCAGCCGTTTCTCTACAAATGCTTTTTTTATTCAGAGCGCCTCAAAACATGTATTTCCGGTGAAATGTTTGGGTGGAATACAATACTTTCTCTACTTATTACACGGAGTAGAAGAAATTAAAAATGTTCCTTTGCAATAATAGAACTAGCATCTGTAACAGAAACTGGCAGCAAGGCATTTTGTTATGTAACAATGCAAACTTTTACTTTTGTATACAGTGTAATACTTATAAAGAAAGTAGAACGAATGCCCCGTATAAGTTATTTTTTCAAGCACAACTTTTGAGAGAAACTGCAGTTTAGTGTCAAACTTAGAAACATACGTAAATGTTTGAATAGCAGGATTGCAAAAATACGAAAAGGTTATTCAGAATTAAAGCACAATTAAGGCATTAATACGAGAACAGTTATATCTGCAACATTATTATGTGTCGTTTATAAGCAGCAGTTGTTCGAGTGTAGAGTACGTACGTACCTACCGCAGACACTCATATGAACAAGAAGAGGAAAGTCAATTTCCGAAATAGACTCTAGGAAGAGAAGGCAAGAACTACTTAAGACCAAGACTATGTAAATGAGGCAGAGGAATCAAGAAATTTAACTATAAAAGAAGTGAGACTGCACAGAAGAGAGAAAATTAGCTTTAGAAATTTGTGCTGGAGGAAGAGGATTCTAAATGAATCTTTTGATCAAATAAGTGTCTTCTTTCTTTAAGAATATCACATATCTCATTTCTTTATTTCCAGGCGTGTTTGTAGACATTAGCATATGACACGCCGATATTCCTCTCGTCCTAAAATGTTCCTTCTCAATGTTTGGAACAGAAAACCACAAATATAAGTGGATATTCTTGATACGTATTTCTATGATAACACAAACGTGTTCACTTAGGTAAAAACAAATAAAACAATGTTCCACAACAAATGGGAACATTAATATCATGTAAACATCCTAAAGATAGACAAAATTTGTACTGGGAACACCTTTCTCGCTTTCTGTGCCATTCTAGTAACAAAGAAACCCAAGACTATTGGACAAGTACAACCTAAGTCTAAATGTTGTAGTGATAAATCATCAAACCACGGACAACGTCGGGTATTTCACCTAGTAACAAAGAAACACAAGACTATTGGACAAGTACAACCTAAGTCTAAATGTTGTAGTGATAAATCATCAAACCACGGACAACGGCGGGTATTTCACCTAGTAACAAAGAAACACAAGACTATTGGACAAGTACAACCTAAGTCTAAATGTTGTAGTGATAAATCATCAAACCACGGACAACGTCGGGTATTTCAGCTAGTAACAAAGAAACACAAGACTATTGGACAAGTACAACCTAAGTCTAAATGTTGTAGTGATAAATCATCAAACCACGTACAACGTCGTGTATTTCACCTAGTAACAAAGAAACCCAAGACTATTGGACAAGTACAACCTAAGTCTAAATGTTGTAGTGATAAATCATCAAACCACGGACAACGTCGGGTATTTCAGCTAGTAACAAAGAAACACAAGACTATTGGACAAGTACAACCTAAGTCTAAATGTTGTAGTGATAAATCATCAAACCACGGACAACGGCGGGTATTTCACCTAGTAACAAAGAAACACAAGACTATTGGACAAGTACAACCTAAGTCTAAATGTTGTAGTGATAAATCATCAAACCACGGACAACGTCGGGTATTTCACCTAGTAACAAAGAAACACAAGACTATTGGACAAGTACAACCTAAGTCTAAATGTTGTAGTGATAAATCGTCAAACCACGGACAACGTCGGGTATTTCAGCTAGTAACAAATAAACACAAGGCTATTGGACAAGTACAACCTAAGTCTAAATGTTGTAGTGATAAATCATCAAACTACGGACAACGTCGGGTGTTTCACCTAGTAGCAAAGAAACACAAGACTATTGGACAAGTACAACCTAAGTCTAAATGTTGTAGTGATAAATCATCAAACCACGGACAACGCCGGGTATTTCACCTAGTAACAAAGAAACACAAGACTATTGGACAAGTACAACCTAAGTCTAAATGTTGTAGTGATAAATCATCAAACCACGGACAACGTCGGGTATTTCACCTAGTAACAAAGAAACACAAGACTATTGGACAAGTACAACCTAAGTCTAAATGTTGTAGTGATAAATCGTCAAACCACGGACAACGTCGGGTATTTCAGCTAGTAACAAATAAACACAAGGCTATTGGACAAGTACAACCTAAGTCTAAATGTTGTAGTGATAAATCATCAAACCACGGACAACGTCGGGTATTTCAGCTAGTAACAAAGAAACACAAGACTATTGGACAAGTACAACCTAAGTCTAAATGTTGTAGTGATAAATCATCAAACCACGGACAACGTCGGGTATTTCAGCTAGTAACAAAGAAACACAAGACTATTGGACAAGTACAACCTAAGTCTAAATGTTGTAGTGATAAATCATCAAACCACGGACAACGTCGGGTATTTCAGCTAGTAACAAAGAAACACAAGACTATTGGACAAGTACAACCTAAGTCTAAATGTTGTAGTGATAAATCATCAAACCACGGACAACGTCGGGTATTTCACCTAGTAACAAAGAAACACAAGACTATTGGACAAGTACAACCTAAGTCTGAATGTTGTAGTGATAAATCATCAAACCACGGACAACGTCGGGTATTTCAGCTAGTAACAAAGAAACACAAGACTATTGGACAAGTACAACCTAAGTCTAAATGTTGTAGTGATAAATCATCAAACCACGGACAACGTCGGGTATTTCACCTAGTAACAAAGAAACACAAGACTATTGGACAAGTACAACCTAAGTCTAAATGTTGTAGTGATAAATCATCAAACCACGGACAGCGTCGGGTATTTCACCTAGTAACAAAGAAACACAAGACTATTGGACAAGTACAACCTAAGTCTAAATGTTGTAGTGATAAATCATCAAACCACGGACAACGTCGGGTATTTCACCTAGTAACAAAGAAACACAAGACTATTGGACAAGTACAACCTAAGTCTAAATGTTGTAGTGATAAATCATCAAACCACAGACAACGTCGTGTATTTCAGCTAGTAACAAAGAAACACAAGACTATTGGACAAGTACAACCTAAGTCTAAATGTTGTAGTGATAAATCATCAAACCACGGACAACGATTTTCACCTAGTAACAAAGAAACACAAGACTATTGGACAAGTACAACCTAAGTCTGAATGTTGTAGTGATAAATCATCAAACCACGGACAACGTCGGGTATTTCAGCTAGTAACAAAGAAACACAAGACTATTGGACAAGTACAACCTAAGTCTAAATGTTGTAGTGATAAATCATCAAACCACGGACAACGATTTTCACCTAGTAACAAAGAAACACAAGACTATTGGACAAGTACAACCTAAGTCTAAATGTTGTAGTGATAAATCATCAAACCACGGACAACGTCGGGTATTTCAGCTAGTAACAAAGAAACACAAGACTATTGGACAAGTACAACCTAAGTCTAAATGTTGTAGTGATAAATCATCAAACCACGGACAACGTCGGGTATTTCACCTAGTAACAAAGAAACACAAGACTATTGGACAAGTACAACCTAAGTCTAAATGTTGTAGTGATAAATCATCAAACCACAGACAACGTCGTGTATTTCAGCTAGTAACAAAGAAACACAAGACTATTGGACAAGTACAACCTAAGTCTAAATGTTGTAGTGATAAATCATCAAACCACGGACAACGATTTTCACCTAGTAACAAAGAAACACAAGACTATTGGACAAGTACAACCTAAGTCTAAATGTTGTAGTGATAAATCATCAAACCACGGACAACGTCGGGTATTTCAGCTAGTAACAAAGAAACACAAGACTATTGGACAAGTACAACCTAAGTCTAAATGTTGTAGTGATAAATCATCAAACCACGGACAACGTCGGGTATTTCACCTAGTATTAATATAGAGGAAGCATTTAGGTTTTACACTCGCAAATCTTTATGGTCTGTAATCGTCGTGAGCAAGAAATTGGTAATATTTTTGCAGTAAAAGTGGATACAATATGGCCCTGGCTAGTCTGAAATACGGCCTCAGTTACCTGCGTTTGCAGTAACTCGCTATATGCCTTTTTTTCCGATTTCATTTGAACGATCGTGGTGTTTTATGATGACAGCTATGATATCAAACACTTAACTGCTCCAACAAACAGAATGAAACTGTATAATTTTATTTGTACAGCTCTTAATGAAGCACACACAGTCAGTAGTCTCTGTTGCGGACAGGAATGGATTTTAGCCCTTGTGTTGTTTGCCCCTGGCAACCAAAAACAGCCATTTCACCGAGTGAAACAACCAAACAAAAACATTTTTAATTATTTAATGCATATTTCATTTCTAAATAGCATGCAAAATTTATATAAACAATATTATAAATGCCCATCTCCATGGTATTGCAGAAACCATATCTACCTCATATTCAAGAGGTCCTGAGTTCGTATCCTATTTAGGGTGAGTTCCTTGTACAAGGCTTATTCCTAGAAGAGGAAAACGTCGGTTAACTCTGGTCTTCTGGCTCTTCTTTACTTTATGTCCTAGTAATGGAAGTATTGTATTCTATGTCGAGGTTTCACCGGAAATATATGTTTTGGGGCCCCCTGAATCCAAATGCATTTTTAGAAAAAGGTCCGTGTATGTATCTATCAATCTTTGGACAGCATAACTCAAAAACGAAAAGTCCATTAAAAACCAAAGTTGGTATTTAAGTTAAATGTCGCTCAAGGATGCGATACAAAGATTTTGAAAAAAAAAAAATTGCTCCACCCTAAACTACCCTTTATATGGAAAATGTTTCTAAAACTTTTATTTTCTTGAAAATGCCAAACGATTTTGATTAAAATCTCATAGGTTTGAGATAATTTTATGAAATGTATATCTTGAATTTTCTGGTTATAGCCCATGAAGTCCTATTTACTCTGGATGACTTTTCCATAACTGCTAAACCATAAGAGATAGACCAAATCTTACTGTATAAAAATTGTAGATCTTGCTAAAGCACACAATTTATATCTGAATAAATTTTTCTATAGAGTGAACCATTTCGGAGATATTCCTTGTTGTTTCTGTGAGTTTTGGAGAACCTATACGTCTGTAAAATGCAACACCGCTACTCATTTTTATATGTTAACCGTGCTAAGAGAGCAGAAGATTTGACTATCGCTCAAAGCCATATTCCCGTTTCACGTGAAGAAAAACAATAAGATAATTTCCGCCAATGTCTATCTCAACTAACACCAAGAAGAAAGAATAAGCGTTTGTAAGAATGGTTAGTACAAGAGTAGAGAAAGTCATGTGAGTGTAACACAACAGATTATTAAATGAATTATTTCGGAGATATTCCGAATATAATTTTCCATTACGTATACCTTTGTAAAATGGGAAGTGCTATTCAATTTTTTATATTTTAGGCATGCAAAAAGAACGCGCAACATTACTAAGATAAGTGAAGTTTTTAGTTTCTAATTTGTTCTCAGTTTAGGGGAATAAGAGTTTGTAAGAATGGTTTACAGAAGAGTAGAGAAAGTCATGTGAGAGTAAGGCATCATATTGTTTTATTCAAGGTGTCTAAAACTTTATTTTTGTTTAAACCTTTTATGCATTTTATTTTGGTGGCGTGAAATACTTTTTAAGTAAGTTATATACCGGATGTAAGGGAAGTTATTGCATTAATTTAAACTAGTGATAGACCTCGGTATTTGGAACAGATTTTGTGTCTTACGTTTTTGTCTCCGACCATAGATATTTTAGTTTTGCCGAAAACAAGCTGGCAACACTGCAGATTATGTGAGAGTCACTTTCACTAGGTCAGTACATAAACAAACACCGTAACAGTGCGTCTTGAGAGCAAAACCACATACCCTACCTTGTCCTTCCATGTTTACTGTGCGAGTGTAGGCCAATCGGAAGCGTTAGCTCCCAAAACATTACACCATCCTGCAAGCGATCGACGTGTTTACATCCAGAAACCGGTTCAATTCCCTGACCAACCTCAGCAGTTCCTTTAAGTCCGAAAGAGCTGCTCGGAGTATTCCTTCAATTCTTTTACGTGATTAATTATTCCGAAACCCTGTGTGATGTATGTCCCATGTCAGAAATAACTTACTCTACGCATCTTACAAGTTCAAACTGTTATCTTCGTACATTCTTGTGGAATTACACATCATTACATCGTTAGACTGATGTAGTCAAAAGAATGTCTACATCAACTGAATTTCCGTATCAGATCTTAGCCCTCGAAACCCTAAAGCAACATGAAAGATGAAAAAGAAACGGAGTGAAAGCCAAATGATGGAAAAGAAATCGTGGTGGATAAGAAATCATTACAGCATTGGCCTACCGACTAGGGAAACACACAAAAAAGCCATTTGGACGGTCGGTCGATGGGAACGAACCGAGACCTCAGGAAGGAGTCATATTAATGTTGTTGGCCTTTCTCCGTAATGTGAGCAGAAGGAAGCCAGGAACATAATGCGAGTCCTTCTCCTCGGGAAAGTGCAGCATTAAGCATAAACAACCACAACGTGTGACTAATTTGGAATGGGTTGTTCCTTCCTATGACAGAGCTAGTTTTTCTTCTTTTTATTCGTAACCAGAAGGAAAAAGGAAGCTACAAACGTGCGAGGTACTTCTAGCCTGGATATTACCTCGGCACACACAGGACGCCGGGATAGATGGGCCCTTTGGGACGTCAAAGGCGTGCAATAACCGGGAGCAGGCAGGCAGCTGGTCTGGAAATCATAACGACGCCCGCTCGCTCACACCCGTGTCCTACAGGATAACGATGATGACTATGATCACCAACTGCGCTCCAGGGAAAAGGTGAGATCAGTAAAAAAAACCTGAAATTTCCACCGTAAAGACGATTCGACAGATCGTCCTACTGCTTGTATTTTTATTATCCTATCTAATACGTTTTATATTACCAGGATTCTAAGAAGGGCATGAAATACGACCGTCATATGTCTACCATAAAATCAACCTCTAATTCAATCACTAGGGGGCACTTAGAGATGCTCCCATAATATTTTTATTTTCTGCATGCGATATCTGGGTTTGTTTGTTTATTTATTTATTTCATCCGATAGTAAGGTGACTGTGTTAATATGTGAGGTTCGCTTTCAGGAGGTGCTGGGTTCGGTTCCGTACGCTGCACACTTTGAGGTTAAATTTTAACTTTCTGTACTACGTATACCAAACAAGGGAAGTATTACATTGTACCCAAGAGCTTTCACCGGAAACATTTTTGAGACCCCCGGGAATCAACAAAAATACCCTTTTTAGAAAACCATCCGTGTTTTTTATGTAAACAGAATAACTCAAAAACGGAGAGTCTGTTAAAACCCAAAGTTTAATAACTTTCAAGTATGGGACACAAAAATTTTAAAGAAAACTCCTCCACTCTAAACTAACCTTTACATAGAAAATTTTGATTTCCTCAAAAATGGCTCTATCGATGTTTATTAAAATTCCGTACGATTAAGATATTTTATGGCAAATGAAATATATACATAGGTAACTAATAAACTTTAAGAGATAGACCAAATCTTACTATACACACAATATAGACCTTGTTAAAACACACGCTACTACTGCTACTGCTACTACTACTGTTACTGCTGCTGCTACCACTACCACTACCACTACTGCTACTGCTACTGTTACTGCTGCTGCTACCACTACCACTACCACTACTGCTACTGCTACTGTTACTGCTGCTGCTGCTACTACTACTGCTGCTGCTGCTGCTACCACTACCACTACTGCTACTGCTATCAGAGAATTTAATATACACCACGTGTGTATGTGCTTGCAGTAAAATAGACAAAACGTACAGATCGATTAGGTTACCAACACTGAACGCACGAAATTCAACCATCACTGCATGGCCGGGAAGTGGTTCAAAACTCACCATCGTCAAATATAATGTAGAAACCGACGGAGGTAGGCGCTTCTGTGGTGACGAATGCACCGAAAAATATTTCGGAAGCAACAACTGTTTACTTTTAATGATGTTAGGTCGAAAATAGTGGCTATACGTCCGTAAATAATGGAGTGAATGTACAACCAGACATACTGGCGGATAACCTGTATTGGACCGCTTGTCATCGCAGCGGATAACAGTTGAATAATGAATTCTTGGTCCTGACTCGTACACGGAAGTTGCCAACAGTCGCTTCCTTGCGCTTTAAGGAGATATACTAGACGAAAATATGGTTTGTTTAAGAGTTCACTTGCCTTATAAGAAGTAGATGGTTTCAAATCTAACTCTGCTGTTTCCTGTGACCCTATGGCTATGACAAGGTTCGGAGGGGGGGGGGGGGGGAGGGGGGGATTTAGCACCTCGATCTGTCCCTATGTGGGGCAGTCCCGGAAGGGAGAGGACAACCGACTCCCCTCTCCCTTGCACACTTATAGATCCCACAAAGGGGCCCGGAATTTGGAGAACCATCCCCTATCGGGAAAGCCAAGTTTTACAAATGGCACCTTTCTCTGTCATACACAGCCAAGACTCCCTCCGACACTTGCAACCCTAAACAGCGAACCAGGTTGAAATCTACAGTGAAATGACAACTAACGTGAAATATAGGAACAGAAAATTTGGGCGATATAAATATCCTTCCCTACATTCCCCTAGAAAACTGGGGGAACCCCGACAAACCGCAGACAAAAAAAAAAAAAAAAAAAAGAACGTATAGTTCAGGAAGATCGGTCACAGGAATAGAACTCACCACCCGAATGCGGACCACAGATGCACTCAGCATCTCTTTTAGTTTCAGAGTTATTAAATTTCAAAGTTGAATTTGATTACCCTATGCCAAATATAATTTTAAAAACTTATTTAAATCCTATGCTCTTTACATTATAGTAAAGCACAAATCTGTAATAATTTTGTTTTTCTAGCCCCAGTAGATAGGGTCAGAAGTCTGTCAGGGAACACAGGAACCTATGTACCAGACAGAGTGAACACCTGCAAGTATGAGAGTGAGGAAGTGATTACCCTCCCCTTATGTAGGACTTACAACTCAATGTCTAGAGTCAGACGTCTGTCAGGGAACACAGGAACCTATGTACCAGACAGAGTGAACACCTGCAAGTATGAGAGTGAGGAAGTGATTACCCTCCCCTTATGTAGGACTTACAAGTCAGTGTCTAGGGTCAGACGTCTGTCAGGGAACACAGGAACCTATGTACCAGACAGAGTGAACACCTGCAAATATGAGAGTGAGGAAGTGATTACCCTCCCCTTATGTAGGACTTACAAGCCAGTGTCTAGAGTCAGACGTCTGTCAGGGAACACAGGAACCTATGTACCAGACAGAGTGAACACCTGCAAGTATGAGAGTGAGGAAGTGATTACCCTCCCCTTATGTAGGACTTACAAGTCAGTGTCTAGGGTCAGACGTCTGTCAGGGAACACAGGAACCTATGTACCAGACAGAGTGAACACCTGCAAGTATGAGAGTGAGGAAGTGATTCCCCTCCCCTTATGTAGGACTTACAAGACAGTGTCTAGGGTCAGACGTCTGTCAGGGAACACAGGAACCTATGTACCAGACAGAGTGAACACCTGCAAGTATGAGAGTGAGGAAGTGATTACCCTCCCCTTATGTAGAATTTACTTACTCTAGAGTCAGTCTATTTAGATATCGTCGGCAGTGCTCTACAAATCTGGAACTAAAGTCAAATTTTTCTTAATTCTTCGTTTGGTTTCATTCCCTACCACAACTCACGCATACGCTGCAGATTAGAACCTCTTGCTAGAGCTAGTCAGATACCGCGACACCAAACACAGGATAGGAGATATCCTGGCGATGAAATCTTTATGGATCTTAAAGACGACGTCTTCGACCCATGAGACAGGAGAGTGCGTCACTTTCTATTAACTTGAAGAAGAGTGTAAGAATGGTTAGTACAAGAATGACTGATGAAAGTGCGGTTAGTGGCGCAATCTGTGATGATGTGTGGCGTAGGGAGGTAGGTGGTACAACCACGCCACGGGAGAGCTGATTGCGCACGCCCAGACGTGTTGCTATAGCTCATCACTCACGTCATACCAGTGACAATAAATTTGCTTGACAGAGAAGTGGCTGGCTGGCTAGCTGGCCCAAATAGTCCGGTAATCGTTTCCAGGTAATGTAGTTCTTGTTATGGCCGTGACCATGATCGAGTGTCGCTGCTGCCGGAAGTGTAATCACAGCCTACCTAACTAGATTACCAGCACTGCCGCTAGGGTCGCACTTCACAAGCCACCTCTAATAGCCTTAGCGTTTATTTCCTCCTTTTGCTTGCTTTAATTATATACTTAGGCTTTGTTAAGGTTCATTGATCTTTACTGTCCAATTTCCTCAAGATCCTAATACTCCAAGTATGTATCTTACGAAATAATTATACACGCAAACATTACACTCACACAGTGTTGCCAGGTTTTTGGTACAGGAAATCCCTCTATAGGCCTTCAAAAACCCACAAAAACAAAATAATTCCCTTTCTACACATAAAACCTAACTTTGTCATATAAGAGTAACTCATCTAGAATACTTTGTGGTTTCGGACTTGTTGAAAGTACGAAAAGATTGGATGTAGCAGTGATTAAACATTTTTGAGAAGACATTCTGATGCAAATTGAAAGCACACATACACAAGAAGAAGAAGAAGAAGAAGAAGAAGAAGAAGAAGAAGAAGAAGAGATCCCCTGAATCCAAAAAAAAAAGCAATTTTAGAAAAAGGTCCGTGTGTTTGTGTGTCTGTCAGTCTGTGGACAGCATAACTCAAAATCGAAAAGTCGGTTAAAACCAAAATTGGTATTTAAGTTTAATGTCTTTCAAGGATGTGACACGAAGATTTTGAAGAAAATAGCCCTAAACTACACTTTACATGGACAATTTTTCGAAAATTTTGATTTTCTTGAAAATGGCTCTAACGATTTGATTAAAATGCTACATGTTTCAGATATTTGTATGATAAATGAAATTCATATTTTGAATTTGCTGGCTATAGCCTATGTAGTCCTGTTTACTCTGGATGGCTTTTGAGTAACTGGTAAACCGTAAGAGATAGACAAAATCTGACTTTACAAAAAATGTAAATATCGCTAAAACAACTTATGCCTAAATAAATTTTTTGTAGAATGAACCATTTTGGAGATTTGTTATGTGTGTCAGTTTCGGAAAACTTAAGATGTTCGTGTAATGGAGCATCGTTGTTCATGTTCTTATATGTTAAGTGTGCAAAGAGAACGGGATCTGAAAGCTTTAAAAGATTTGACTATCGCTCAAAACCTACTGTATTTTAATATTCCCCTTGTACCTACAAGGAAATAAGCAATAAGATGATTTGTACAAATGTTTATGTCAAATAACATGAAGATATAGGAATAAGAGTTTGTAAGAATGGTTAGTACAAGAGTAGAGAAAGTCATTTGAGTGCAACACACCAGATTTTTCTAAAAATGTTCTTTTTTGTCCTCAAAAGTAATATTTCAAGTAAAAAATATTTACTTGCTATGTGTGTGGTAAAAAAGGTAAGAAAGGTTTTTTTTTTTTTTTTTTTTCCTCCCTAAATTTAACAGATTGGTTGCCTCCTGGAGATTGTGAAATTGTAAACGAGCGAGTATTGAGCAATAAGCCAGAAGGTAGAGGTTGTGTTTGTTATCTTCTGCAGCCATACACGCCGATAAATATTCAAGTGCCCCTTGTTAGGTTGGTTCTCTCCAGTTTTTTGGGTGGAGCCCAGGTAACCTCTGCCCTGTAGTTCACATTTGTGGACGATACGAAACAAGGGTCAGCAAGCATTCTGTAAACATTGGTCGGCCGGCTAGCTCTCTCGCGGGGTTTCCTGCTTTTAAAAGCAATCACATGCATGGCGTGCGTATTTGTACAACCAGAGACTGACTATATATGCCCGTCCCAAACAATGGCGTCTCTTTCGACCAATCCCGGCCCGGCATAGAACACCTCCATTCAGTGACACCATAACACCGCTACGAGCCGCTAACAACCATCTCCAAATACAAACAATTCTAACGACCGTTCTGAAATTTTTATAGGTTATGGTTCTTTGGCATATCCTGAAAAGTTTGCAAAGACATGCAACATAATAACTCTATATACTACAAATAACTCCCATCTTTACTGTTCCAAGATTTCTCCTTCCCTAGCACTCACATGGCTTTCTCTACTCTTGTACTAACCATTCTTACAAACTCTTATTCCTATATCTTCTTCATCTTAGTCGAGATAAACATTTACAAAAGTTATCTTGTTCCTTCTTTCCTTGTACGTACAAGGGGAATATGGGAATACAGTAGACTTTGAGCGATACTAAAATGTTTAAAGGTTTAAGGTGCCGTTCTCTTTGCACGGCTAAGATATAAAAAATGAATAACGATCTTCCATTTGACGAAAGCTTAAGTATTCCAAAACTCACACAAATAATAAAGAATATCTCCGAAATGGTTCATTCTCCAAAAAAGTTATTCAAGCTTAAATTGTGTATTTTAGCAAGATCTACCTTTTTTGTAACTAAGATTTGGTCTATTTCTATCAGTTTACCACTTATAGAAAGAACATCCAGAGTAAACAGGACTACATGGACTATAGTCAGAAAAGTCAAAATATAAATATCATTTGCCATAACAATACTTCAAACTTATAGCATCTTAATCAAACTCATTAGAGCCATTTTTGAGAAAATCAAAAGGTTTGAAAAATTTGCCATGTAAAGGGTAGTTTAAAGTGTAAGAGTTTTCTTCAAAATATTCGTGTCGCAGCCGTGAAGTATATTTTAAATTTAAATACTATTATGGTTTTTAGCCGACATTTCGTTTTTGAGTTATGCTGTTCACACACACACACACACACACACACACACACACACACACACACACACACACACACAAGGTCGTTTCTCTAAAAATGCTGTTTTTGGATTCAGGAGGTCTCAAAACATACAATACCGGTGAAATCTTGACATCGAATTTTTGGGTGCAAAACAATACTTCTACTTACTATATGTAGTAACGAAAGTAATGTTGTTCCTAATAAATATTGTCGATGACGTCACACTTTTACGTTATAGTTCTACTCTTAGAATAATAAACTGTGGTTCTCATAGATAAAACGTAGAAAAAGAATTTGCTTCGTACCTAATACCAAGAAAAATCATAGTAGGTGTTTTTCTCCAGGCTTCACTTGTTTAACAAATGAGGTAAAATGGCTGCATTTCTTAAGTTCGGCTTGAAACACATTTAAAGAAAGGAAACACTCAAGCAATTATATCAATTCAATAAACAGAAGGTGAAGTGGTTAATTCAGGCAATGTTTGGACTGGATTTGTTCATATTGCTGAGAGTTTTTCAGGTTATGTTGATACTAGAGTTAGCCGTGTTATATTAGTTTATGACGAGAATAGCCGAACGGGAGCGGAAACGTCCGATAAATAGGGTATCCATTATTTATCTAAAAGTAACACTATGCCATGGAGATACAAACGTCTTATCAAGATGTTGCTGTTTATGCATACGAAATGAAGCATGTGATATTCCTTGGAGCTTTTTGGAGCTAGGTAAAGGACAAAGAACATTACATTTTATGCATACGGCTCATTAACGTTTACCAATCCGAGTATTCTTTAAATAGTTAATGTTAGTTTCATTTGCCTTATTCTTTACTTATAGATGACCCTATATAAGTATTTTGCCTGTCTAGCTACAGCTAAGTGTCCGTACACAAATGCCTCTATGACAACTCGCACAGGGGCACTTTGTACCTATGCCTCTGACGGAGCAGCCCCCGGGAGGATGGATGAGGCGAATGTATCCTAAGGGTGGCCAGAACATTCCCACGACAGAGCAGAGGGCAGGGTCCCTACATTTTCCCAGTTAGAAGTACTCTGGTCTCCTCCACCCCATGGGGCCCCAGAAACCAGCAGCTCGCCTTCCAATCCGGGTGACAAGATTTCCAGAGCGCATTTGTCCCCTGCCCTGCTGCTGCCGCGACGTTCACCGACGCTTCCAGCCCTGAAAGAAACCTAACGGCATGAAGGGTGAACTGGAATGATTAATGTAACGAAATGCAGGGACAGGAAATTCGGAAGATATTCGCCCGGCGACCTGAGGAAAACATGGGCCAGGAAGGTCGGGCAGGGTGTTCGATCCCGCGACCTCACGCATGCGAGCCACAGACGTTACCTCGGTGTCCGAACACAAGAGGAGCTGCAATCAAGGATATTGAAAACGCACGAGCTGTATAAACCTGATATTATCACATATCACAGGTTGGTTCAGTTATTATTAATGAAACGATAGAAACACAAACTGGCGAACGCACCGAATGGGCTTTGTAAAGACAATGGCACTTAGGGTGGCGCATTGTGCACCGCCCAATTACAGTCTTTGGCACGGAGCCCTTTGTTTGACTGACACGTCTGATACGGTGACCACCTGTGAAGCGAGCGAGCGAGGAGCGAGCGAATCAAAGGGCCTGTGTAGGTATCGTATTAGAGCACCTCAAAGGACAGCGATAATTTCCCCCTGTCTAACACCACGCTAACCCTACCTACCTGTTTTTATGTCACTTCACACCTCACGCTGTAATAAAAACTCAAACCTTGTAGCCCTAACCTTTCAGAAGTCAACAGATTGTAGAAAGAGTCAACCAGATCTAAGGAATACGGGTCATGACCTGGATTCGAGCCAAGGATCTCCCGATGCTCTCACCTATAAATCTCCGGCTGCCTAAATGAAACCATGGATTGGTTTCTTTGTGCCTCGGAAATCCCACATATTTCCTCGAAGCATGTGATGCGTTGCATTTGCATATGAAGATTCTACTGCAACAAAATTTGTAGAAATTGCCTTATTGCTAATTTTCTTGTAGGTATAAAGAGCGTCAAAGAAAATCTCACTGCAGATCGCTTCTATATCAGATGGTTTATGGTTGTATGAAGCCACAGCCATTTCATTGGTTGCTTTAAGCCACGGTGCAAGGGTGCGGCACTTCTTCTGAAAAATAATTATGCCAATAACCAAAACGAAGTTTAAAAATGGCGTAAAAAGAAGTATGTTTACACTCTGGATCGTATTGGCTAAAAGGGATATCTTATCCGCTACATGCCATTGAAGGGGTTAAAATCTAAGGGGAAAATTTGATGAGTGCCGAGGTTAGTAGTCAGGCTCACGCCTCAAAAGACTGCAAAAAACGATATTTTCCATGCTATTCTTTGTACAATATGGATTATTGATTATTAAAATGTATTAAGAGCTGCTCACCATGCGATGACTTTGAATGGCCAAAAGATAAAAAAAAATGACTTCCCATTTGAGAAAGGTATAAGTATTGCAAGATTCACACAAACAAGGAATATCTCCGAAATGGGTCACTCCACAAAAAAATGCATTAGACATAAATTGTATTTTAATAAGGTCTGCATATTTGTACGGTAAGATTTGGTCTATCTCTTACGGCTTACCAAAAATGAAAAAGTCATCCAACTGTAGAGAGATTCTGAGAAAATTTCCAAAAAATTCAAGATATATAATTCATAAAAATTGTATTTTAATGAAAATTACTGAGAGCCGCTTTTGAAAAAAATATCAAAATTTTCTAAAAATGTTCCATATAAAGCGCAGTTATATTGTTCTTGAAATCTTTATGTCGCATCCTTGAAAGACAGCAAGTTTGATGTTTAACCGAATTTTGAGACGGACAAACCTTTTCTAAAAATACTTTCTTTTTATTCAGTGGGTTCGCAAATGTGTACTTCACGCGAAAGTTCGATATCAAATTTTGGGTTAATGCAATAGATACTAAAGCGGGTTCACGGGTTTCCCCTGCCATCTCATTCCACGGGCGCTCCATGTATCACCAGAGTCACCGCCTGCGGTGCCGTAGTAGTAAAAGCGGGCACTAAACACTACAAAAATGCAATACTTTCTCTAGTTACATATTAAAGCAACTGAACAGCTTCCGTAGGAATATTTGGTAGAAGTTACTTAAAATTAACCGTAGTGGATAGAGAAATTCATGTGAATGTAACACATTGCTAATTATTGACGTACGTATTGGAAATAATAACACACTTTCGTTGGATTGAGTTAAATAAGTGGAAAGTATGAAGGTGGTGTTTCATGTTTGCCACTCGCACCTGGACGTTATGCAGCCCGCTGTGCGCCGTATGCTCTGTTAGCGATGCACATTATCTGTGCCTACAGCGCTTCCGCCCCCGGAAGGGCCAAAAACATCCTGCTACTGTTTCGTTCCACGAGAGGAGTCAGTCAATTTGGACTTTATTTCGCATCTCCTATCATATCGGCTGTTGTGCCTGCCATGTTGTGTTTTATATATCCATACTAACTGAAATACTCCGCGTTGCCCGTAGCTTGACGATTTAATCCCTAAAACTTTTAGATTTATAACCCACAATAAATAAAATCACTGGGAAAACACTACGCAAAGGCACCGCAAATATCACAGGAAGAAAAGTGAGTAGAAAAACCTGTGTGAATGTAGAGCGTTTCATTTCTATGCAACTGTATGAATTCTTTGTAGAAGAGCAAGTAACCTGGCATTGTAATGAGCAGTAAAACGACACGCAATTGTTCTCACAGTTACTCAAACTTGCCTTGAGAACTTTACAAAATCCAAATCTTCAAACTAATTCCTCGAGTTTCGCTGGAACACATTTTGTGGTTATATCTAATTCCTTGAACCTCACTAAAACAAAATTGAATGATTTTTTGTTTATTTCTAAGTCTACAAAGTCAAGTCAAAATAAATGTTCACAAATGTAATTAAATTCGATTTAACCAAATCTAGTCTCAAAATCCGCTACCTTTTTGTTCTACTATACATAAAAGTAGTATATTGAAAATAATACGAAGTGGAAATTCCCATGCAAAATTACTAATTTCGATTTTTTGGCTGTTCCTTTGGTTTTTTTTTTTTTTTTTTTTTTTTTTTCTAAACTATCCCTGTATAAGGGCTAATAAAATAAAAGGAAATTAATCAAATCGGGTACATATATGTATATACATATGCCTTAGACTATACTTTACATGCAACCTTTTTTTGAAAATGTCTATTTTATCGAAAATGGCTCTAATCATGTTGATTAAAATACCATGTGTAAGATATTTCATTGTAATTTAAATTTATGTCAATATTTTGGGAATAGCTTCTGAAGTGTTCTTCATTCTGAATGATTTTTGCATATCTGGTAAACCTTTAGACAAACATAAAATCTTACTACACAAAAAATTTAGATTTCGTTAGAATAAATACATGTTTTTCTGTGCAATGCACCATTTCCGAGATATTCGTTATTATTTCTCGTTGAGTAAGAACATTGCTACATTGCGTGCACGTGTTTTTGTGCCAGATGCGTGGTTACCCCTCAAGATGGATTGCCCCCTGGATGCAAGAGTCTCGCTGACTCTGTGCTTTTCCCTCCGTTAATGACTGCGGCCGGCGTTACTCTGCTGTTTCATCACAAGGGCCCGGCTTCTGATGAACCTACCCACGTTAGGTGTGTTGCATACCTCAGATCGATCGCCTTCTTTACGTTTTTGGATCATGTTTTACTAGACTCCAACTTGCAACCTTCTCGAATCCGAGGGAGATATACCAGGTGGATAAGAACTTATTACACTCCTTCTAATATGTTTCTAAAATAGTCCAATAGCATTTTGTTCTTTGATCAGTCGATTTCGAAAAAATAAGTGTTTTTTGTTCTAAATTGGATGCGTAATTGCACAAGAATGTACGAAGATAATTTGTTACTTGTAAGATGCGTAGAGTAACTTATTTCTGACATAGCTTCATGCGACATACGTCACACAGTGTTTCGGAATAAATAATAATTTTAAAGAATTAAGAGAATATCCCGAGCAGCTCTTTCAGACGTGAAGTAACTCGTCAACGTTGTGTTGAGGTTGGTCAGGCATCTAAACTGGCTTCTGGATGTAAATACATTGGTCGCTTGCAAACGAGTGTAATTGGGATTCTGATTGGCCTACACTCTCACAGTAAAAAAGGAAGGACACGGCATGATATTTGTTTATTTTTACGAGACGCGCTGTTACGGTGTTTATGTACTGAGCTAGTGAAAGTGACACCCATACAATCTGCAGTGTTGCCAGCTTGTTTTCGACAAAACTAAAATATCTCCGTAAGAAATGGTCAGAGACAGAAATGCAAGATACAAATTGTACTCCAAATACTGAGATCTATCACTGTTTTAAATTAATGTCGTGACTTTCCTTCCACCCTGTATAAAGGGCCGCTTTACTTATGTAACATTAGTGTCTTCAAAAAGATTTAGAAGCTCCTCTCAGTATACTACAGTTCAGATCGAAGACACTCTATTGTTATTTTGAACCGAAAAATATACTACATAATCCTACCATTTCCTACGTCATTACATACGTACGTGTGTGTGTGTGTCAGTCTGTGGACAACATAACTCATAAACGAAAAGTCGGTTAAAAACCAGAGTTGGTATTTAAGTTTAATGTCTTTCAAGGATGTGACACGAAGATTTTGAAGAAAATAGCTCCACCCTAAAGTACCCTTTACATGGAACATTTTTCCAAAATTTTGATTGTCTTGAAAACGGCTCCAATGATTTTAATTAAAATACCATATGTTTAAGATATTTGTATGACAAATGAAGTGTATATTTTGAATTTTCTGGCTATAGCCTATGTACTCTTGTTTACTCTGGATGACTTTTGAATAACTCGTAAACCGTAAGAGATAGACAAAATGTTACTATACAAAAAATGTAGATGTAGCTAAAATACACAATCTATGTCTAAATAATTTTTTTATGGAGTGAACCATTTCGGAGATATTCCTTGTTATTTGTGCCAGTTTCGGAAAACTTAAAACTTTCTTGAAATGGATCATCGTTGCTCATTTTTTTATATGTTAAGCGTCCAAAGAGAACGGAGTATCAAAGCTTTAAAAGATTTGACTGTCACTCAAAGTCTACTGTATTCTAATATTCCCCTTGTACCTACAAGGAAATAAGCAATAATTTGTACAAATGTTTATCTTAACTAACATGAAGAAGATATAGGAATAAGAGTTTGTAAGAATGGTTAGTGCAAGAGTAGAGAAAGTCATGTGAGTGCAACACATCAGATTTTCTATTGTACATAGAAGTTCTTTAGTGTTGTGCAAGCTCCTGAAAAACGGAAGAAAGCTTTTACGCAAAGTTAAAGGCAGCTAACTCTTGGGGACTATGTCTCGAATAAATACACTCTCTCCCGCCTCCCCTCCCCTCCCCTCCCCTCTCCCCGACTTCCGAATCACAATTACCTCGGCCTTACTGAGCGTGCATAATCGCTTTCAGCCCTAACTACTTATATAGCTACGCTACACATGAGATAAAGCGATAATTTATGGGACTCTTTAACATGACGTATTCCAGACCCTTACAAATGTATATGATTTTCCCACAAAGTAAGAATTTATGCAGCAGCGGAGGTATTTCAGTAATTAATACCAACTTCGAGCCACGAAAATTGAATTTAATTCAAACCAAACTTTGCACCTCTAACTTATAATCACCATAATCGTTATTTACTGTTATTAGTTTATAAGTTAAATGGAGCAAGGTGCGAGTCGTATTTGGAAAGTGTCGGGTTTGAGTCTTGGTGCATATGCTTATTTCCTTGTAGGTACAAGGGGAATATTAGAATACAGTAGACTTTGAGTGATAGTCAAATCTTTTAAAGTTTTGAGACACCATTCTCTTTGCACGCTTAACATATAAAAAAATGAACAACGATGTTCCATTTCACGAAAGTTTTAAGTTTTACAAAACTCACACGCATAACAAGCAATATCTCAAAAATAGTTCACTCTGCAAAAGAAAATTATTTAGACATAAATTGTGTGTTTTAGCCAGATCTACATTTTTTGTATTTTGATTTTTAACCAACTTTTCGTTTTTGAGTTATGCTGTCCACAGCCTCACACACAGACTGACACGCGCGCGGACCTTTTTCTAAACATGCTTTTTTTGGGATGGGAGGGGGGGTTCAGAGGGTCTCAAAACATATTTCTGGTGAAATCTCGACATCGAATTTTTGGGTGGAATACAATGCTTCCTCTACTTACCAGTAGGGAAAGTGATATAATAAAAACAAATATACAAGGTCTAACAAAGTTAATAAAATGAAGTAAAATACAACCCCGCAGCACAACAGCTTTTTCCAGATCAAGGCCTACCTCCCGACCGCTGCGTCCCCCACTTCTATCCACCACGGGCGTCATGAGTGGGGTGCAGTACTTCAGGGGGGACGTGGTCCGCTATATGTAGTCCTCGCAATCTGGGGCCGCTATTTCTTAATCAATTAGCTCCTCAATTAGACCCTAACGAGGCTGAGTGCATCCCAAAGTAGGTATCCCATCGGGAGAAAATCCCCATGACGGTACTGGGATTCGATGTCGGGTCTCCCAGCAGCTATTACCAATACAATAGTTATTTATGTGACTGACTGACACGGTGTCTGAATGTGTCACAGTGAAAATATTATGTATATAACGCTTAAAGTAATTATAGTACTAAATATGTATAATAATTAATAAATTTGCTAAATAAAAATTATAATGTATCAGCGATCACAGATGTATGACGTAATATGGTTGCTAAGCACATGTTTCATTTGTTTCAACACTTATACAGGAAAATGGAAGGTAACTATTAAAAATATGGATTGTATTCCACTTCATATTTTGAACGAAGTGCTGAGAGTCTATTAATGTCACAAAAATCAAAATATGTTTACGAAAAAGAATGTGAAAGTTTTTGTGGACGAAGAAACGAAAACTGCGTTGTGGAGGTGATGACGTCATTGCTGTCTACGTCAGGCATTTTCTGGCACAGAAAGAGGGTGATTTCGCATGATTTATGCCGTCATAATGAGTGTGTTAATGTTTTTATTCAGGGACCTCAAAATGCGTTTCCAATGAAGTTTGGGTATCTAATATTTATCTACCTAGGTGATAGAGAAAGTAAAAATTAGTTTGGAATGGCTTGTTGCACATGTTGGGTTATGTTCTTATTGCGGAAGTGACGGTGCGTGAAATGCGCATGCGTGCGTCCGTCCGTCCGGCGAACTAACTCCCACAATTCCAGTGGATGAACAAAGCAAAGTAGGCCAGCTCATGATGGTTGAACGCGCCCTCTGTCCCCCGTCAAATGAATGACGTGCACGCACCCAGACGTTGATTTACTGCACTACGTTCTATCTTATCTCGTCAGTCAGAGGCGCGCTCTACCGCATCAAACATTATTTACCCTCCGTTTTTATTTGAAAATCGCCCTTCTAAATCTGAATAGATACCCATATTATCGTCCTTCAGCTGCCGGCCTTCCAAATAAGCGTATTTATTTACAGATAGCGTAAGAACGAGTGTAAGCGCTGTGTTTTGTTTTACGGGCTCTGATCGGCTATTGTTTCACACACAACATTCCAACTCGTGCTAACATTCACAAAATGTTTTTAGTACAAGAAGAATTGCATTCCACCCAAAAATTCGATGTCGAGACATCACCGGTAATTTGTTTTGAAGCACCCTGTATCAAAAAAGAAGCATTTTTAGAAAAAGTTCCGTTTGTGTGTGTGTGTGTGTGTGTGTGTGTGTGTGTGTGTGTGTGTGTGTGAGTGTGTGTGTGTGTGTGTGTGTGTGTGTGTGTGTGTGTGTGTGTGTGCATGTGGACAGCATAACTCAACGAAAAGTCCGCTAGAAACCAAGGTTGGTATTTAAGTTTAATGTCGTTCAAGGATGTGACACGAAGATTTTGAAGAAAATAGCCCCACCCTAAACTGACCTTTACATGGAAAATTTTTCGAAAATTTTTATTTTCTTGAAAATGGCTCTAACGATTTTGATTAAAATGCCATATGTTTAAGATATTTTTGTGACAAATGAAATGTAAATTTGGAATTTTCTGGCTATAGTCTATATAGTCCTGTTTACTCCGGATGACTGAATATCTCGTAAACCGGAGATAGAACAAATCTTACTGTACAAAAAATGTAGATCTTGCTAAAATACAATTTATGTTTAAGTGAATGCATAAGCAGCAGAACATTTAGCGCCTAGCTTTAAACAATTGGAAGGTGTGGTCATGTCCATTTAAACGGTAGAGGCGCACCGCTTTAAAAACGGCGTCCAAAATATATGTTCTCCCCTCCCTAGGGAAAGAGGCCATACACCTTGTCTAAGAACAGAAATGTCTATCCACTGTTGGATATAATGCACGTCGTCATTATCCTGATATTTCCCGTACAGCTCCATAGATATCATCACATTATGCATAAAGCTTTTCACCTGATTCATAAACCTCCCTATAAATCCTATCAGGGTTTATTTTAATCATAAATTTAACGCACACCAATGATAATAGTAGAGATTACATTTCCCCTGCCATTCAGACTGCGCATGTTATTGTCCACCTGCACTGGAGTCGAACCGTGTTCTCATACAGAGCCCTCCAAACACCCGACAATAATTATAATTCTTTTTTTTTTTTTTTTTTTTTTTTTTTTTTTTTTTTTTTTTTTTTTTTTTTTTTTTTACTGAATTAAAAAAGAAAGGAAAATCATTCAAAAGGGAGGTTTTAACGTTCAAAAATTGTAACTGTCTTTGAAGGCAAATTCTATCGAAGGCGATATAAAACGAGTGTGATGTTGTACAAACCAACACTTATTCCTCTATGTTCGTCAGGTCAATCGAGATAAACATTTGCAGAAATTATATTACTCTTTAATTTTCTTGTAGGTGCAAGGGGAATATGGAAATACAGTACGCTTTGAAGGCAGTCAAATGTTTTAATTAAGGTTTGAAATTCCGTTCTCTACGCACGGCCAAGAGATAAAAAGTGAGTAACGATCTTCTATTTGAGAAAAGTATAATTATTGCAAAACTCATACAAATAACAAGGAATATGAAACGAAATGGTTCACTCCACAAAAATGCATGATAACCAGATCCACATTTTTTGTACAGTAAGATTTTGTCTGTCTGTTACGGTTTACGAGTTATTCAAAAGTCATCCAGAGTAAACAACGCTACATAGGCTATAGCCAGAAAATTCAAGATATACATTTCAGTTGTCATAAAATACCTTATATGTATGGCATTTTAGTCAAAAGTGTTAGTGATTTTTGAGAACATAAAAATTTTGAAAAAATAGTTTAGAGTGGAGAAGTTTTCTTTAAAATCTTTATGTTCCAACCTTGAAAGGTATTAAGCTTAAATGTCAACTTTGGTTTTTAACCAACTTTTCGATTTTTGAGTTCAGCTGTTCACACACACACACACACACACACACACACACACACACACACACAGAGAGAGAGAGAGAGAGAGAGAGAGAGGTACACACATATACACATGGAGAGAGACGGATCTTTTTCTAAAACTTTTGGGGGGGTTCAGGGGGTCCTCAAAACATATTTCCGGTGAAGTCTCGACATCGAAATTTTGGGACTATTACTACTTACTACCCGTAGTAGATAAAGTAATAATAGGTTCTATTTTGTTTAATTTAACAATCAGAAATATTTGAGAGGTAGAACTGGAACTTAAAAATTCAATGCCACAACTGGGATTTGAACCACAAAAAATAAAAAAATATTTTGTTGTTTAACGACGCTGTCAATTGCCAGGATCACATCAGCATCGCCGGTGTGCCAGAATTTTGTCCCGCAGGAGTTCTTTTACATGCCAGTAAATCTACTGACATGGAGCTGTCGTTTTTAAGCACACTTAAAAACCATCGGCCTGGGCCGGGTTTGAACCCGCGACCTTGGGATCAGTAGACCAGCGTCTAACCAACTGAGCCACCCAGACCGACTTTGAATCACAGACCTTCCGGTTACCAGGCGGCTGCTCTAACCATTTAGCTATTGAGATAAACTGCCAGAATGGCATTAAATTCTCAAGCCAGTTCGTATTTCTCCTGGTAAACCACAAAGGCAGTCTCACATCAGAGACAAATTACCCCAATGGTGACTTACTATTGTAATTACTTTAAGTCCCAGGATTAATAATAAGAATATTGGTAATTATTATTTATTTATGCCAACAAACTTACTGTTGGTGTTTTTAAACACACAAGCCGTGTGTGGGCAAAGTTTGAGAGGTAGAACTGG
>CM060963.1:205520140-205555140 GCA_030765045.1 Tenodera sinensis
TCTTGAATTTTCTGGCTATAGCCCCTGTAGTCGTATTTACCCTGGACGACTTTTGCATAACTGGTAAACCGTTAAAGGTAGACCAAATTGTACTATACAAAAATGTAGATCTTGCTAAAATACACAATTTATGTCTCAATAAATCTTCTTGTAGAGTGAACCATTTCGGATATATTCCTTGTTATGTGTGTGAGCTTCGGAAAACTTAGAACTTTCGTAAAATGGATCATCGTTGTTCAGTTTTTTATATGTTAAGTGTGCAAAGAGAACGGGATGTCAAAGCTTTAAAACATTTGACTATCGCACAAAGCCTACTGTATTCTAATATTTCCCTTGTACCTACAAGGAAATAAGCAATAACATAATTATTTGTACAAATGTTTATCTCAAGTAACGCGAAGAAGAAATGCAAATAAGAGTTTGTAAGAATGGTTAGTACAAGAGTAGAGAAAGTCATGTGAGTGCAACACATCAGATTTTTAAATTTGATTCTAGAAGTTTGTTTCCTTTAATTCTCTTACGTTTCTATGTTACCTCTTCTCCACTCATGTGGCCATCAGTGTGTCTGCTTGTGGTGTCGTATTAACAACAACGGACGTTAAAAAGGAGACAAGTGTTTGTGCTGAAATTTGGGTATAGAGGGCAGGAATTTGGACTAGAATTTGTACGCTGTTGTCTGAAGCGGTTTCTGCTTGCCGCATTCAGGAGGCGCTTCCACGCGTTAATTGCACTCCAAAATGTAAACGTTTTACACTTGCCCATGGGAGCGACGCAAGAAGTTTGGCATATATTGGGAGACCTAAGGGAATATTCTTGATATTCAATTTTGCAAGTTGAATGTACCCCAGTCGCAGATGTACTCCCGTCCCTCTGGAGTGCTTTCAGGTCCACATGCGAGAAAGTGCTTCCTAAGTAATCTGATGTGTATTAATTCAATTAACTCTTTCGCTCACAGTGTATTTTCAACCAACTTTGTATTTAAAACGTCTGTCTGACAGTACAGATGTCCATAAAAACGCAGAATACTTGCATAAAATAAAACAGAATAATTAAAATAAATTTAAACCAACAACAACAATAAAGAAGTTTAAAGAATTGCACATCGAGCGGGATGGCTTAGCCAGTAATGTCTATGGCCTAAATTCGGGAGGTCGCGGGTTCGATCCCAGTGGCCGTTTTTGCTAACGCATGAGTTTCTTCGTCGTTTTCCCCGGGTCGCCAGGCGAATGCTGGGAAGTGCAGGAACTATTTCCGAGAAGCTTCGAGAAAGTTATATTTTCAGAAAAGACGCCGATAACTGTTGATGGTATATAAGCGAGTCGGCACGGACCTAAGAGCTAGCAGTGTTTCAACCGAGCTGTAAGGTCACGAGTTGTGAATTGCAATTTAGTTTTAGAGGAGATAAAGTGAATTGGACTTGTCAGTAGTAAAAATCTGATGTGTTGCACTCACATGACTTTCTCTACTCTTGTACTAATCATTCTTACAAACTCTTATTCCTATATCTTCTTCGTGTTAAGATAAACATTTGTATAACTTATCTTATTGCTTATTTCCTTGTAGGTACAAGGGGAATATTAGAATACAGTAGACTTTGAGCGATAGTCAAATCTTTTAATGCTTTGAGATTCCGTTCTCTTTGCACACGTAAAATATAAAAAAATGAATGACGATGATCCATTTCACGAAAGTTCTAAGTTTTCCGAAACTCACACACATAACAAGGAATATCTCCGAAATGGTTCACCCTACAAGAAAATTTATTGAGACATAAATTGTGTATTTTAGCAAGATCTACATTTTTTGTATAGTATAATTTCGTCTATCTCTAACGGTTTACCAGTTATGCAAAAGTCGTCCAGAGTAAATACGACTACAGGGGCTATAGACAGAAAATTCAAGATATACATTTCATTTGTCATCAAAATATCTCAAACATATGACATCGTTAGAGCCATTTTCAAGAAAATCAAAATTTTCGAAAAATCTTCCATGTAAAGGGTAGTGTAGGGTGGGGCTATTTTCTTCAGAATCTTCGTGTCGCATCCTTGAAAGACATTAAACTTAAATACCTTAAATAACTTAATTTTCTTTTTCTAAAAATGCTTTTTTTTGGATTCAGGGGACCTCAGAACATGTATTTGCGGTGAAATCTCGACATCGAATTTTTGGGTGGAATACAATACTTCCCCTACCTACCAGTAGAGAAAGTAAAAATGTATCAGAAGTCGAATGACTCTGTACCAAGAGTCTTGAGTAGTAAATAAATAAATAAATAAATACAACAGCAAAATTCAGTTTCACAAAATATGATTAGGTATATAGGTTTAGCCTTTAGAATGTGGACTATAAGTTAGTGGTGGGATCCTGCGACTCAGGAAGACATCGTTAAGTCCTTATTGCGAGTGGCGACAGACAGTACACAAAAGAGCAATTGCTGTCGAGAGGGTAGACCTACCGGATATTGGCTCTGGGCATTTAGAAACATGTGTACAAGCCTGCCAACTTGACCCCCCCCCCCCCCACAGCTCTCCATTCCTATTACTTTCTCTACTCATTCTTCACAAATCTTATTGTTCTATATACTTCACGTTAATCTAGATCATTTCTAGGTACGATGGAAATATGCGAATATAGCAAGTTTAAGGGATACTCAAATCTTTTAAGAGTTAGTCGCTACGTGTTGGCTTTGAAATCCCGTTCTAGTTGCATGACTAGGAGAAGAACAAAGAAATAACGACTTCCATTTGAGAGAGTTGCAAGTATTGGAAAATACAAACCAATAACAAGAAATGTCTGCAGCACGATTAATTCAATAAAAATTATAAAATTGTCATAAATTGGAAAGGTAGAATCAGATTGGAAAATCTACTGTCATAGCCGGAATTGAACCAACGATCTTTCGGTCTGATTCTATCTTTGGAGCACAATGAAAAGGCAATTCATTGCCATGGAGATAAATTGTATGTTTTAACATCCGCATTTTTACTTTCTCTACTGGTAAGTAGGGGAAGTATTGTATTCCACCCAAAAATTCGATGTCGAGATTTCACCGCAAATATATGTTTTGAGGCCCCCTGAATACAAAAAAAGCATTTTTAGAAAAAGGTCCGCATGTATGTCTGTGTGTCAGTCTGTCAGTCTGTCAGTCTGTGGACAGCATAACTCAAAAACGAAAAGTCCGTTAAAAACCAAAGTTGGTATTTAAGTTTAATGTGTTTCAAGGATGGGACACGAAGATTTTGAAGTAAATAGCTCCACCCTAATCTACACTTTACATGGAAAATTTTTCGAAAATTTTGATTTTCTTGAAAATGACGCTAACGATTTTTATTAAAATGTCATATGTTTGAGATATTTTCATGACAAATGAAATGTATATCTTGAATTTTCTGTCTATAGCTCCTGTAGTCGTATTTACTCTGGACGACTTTTGCATAACTGGTAAACCGTTAGAGATAGACCAAATCATACTATACAAAAAATGTAGATCTTGCTAAAATACACAATTTATGTGTCAATAAATTTATTTATAGAGTGAACCATTTCGGAGATATTCCTTGTTATTTGTGTCAGTTTCGGAAAACTTAAAACTTTCGTGAAATGGAGCATCGTTGTTACTTTTTTATACGTTAAGCGTGCAGAGAGAACGGAATCTCAAAGGTTTAAAAGATTTGACTATCGCTCAAAGTCTACTGTTTTCTAATATTCCTTTGTACTTACAAGGAATTACCCAATCTAACACGAAAAAGATATAGAAATAAGAGTGCAACACATCAGGGTTTTTTTTTTTTTTTTAAATACAGTTTGCCCGAAAACATATACTTCCAGTGAAATCTCTACGACGAATGTGAATGTTTGGGTGTAATACATACTTCCTCTATTTACTATACGCAGTACAGACAGTAAAATAGGTACACAAAGGGTATACAACAGATAAATGACACACTTTAGGTCAAATAAAGCTGTTTGTGCCAGTATCTGCGAGATATCGTTTGTAATTGCATTGCAGTGTGCTGACACTAGCTCAAAAACCTCACTATCGCCTTATTGTTCACCTGCATGGATATGTTGGATATTTTATCGTGTTAGGAAGCCGCTGCCGGTGAGTTGTCTTAAAAGTTAAATTTGTTTGGCTGTTAGAACGTCGATACAGAATGGTTTGCTACAAACAGATTAATAAGAGGTGAAGCATGCCACTGAAATAGGTTTTGTGTCCAATACTGTGAAGTGAAAACAATTGAGTTTCCGCAGTCTGTTATGTGGTTTTGCGGTTTCAATTGTTATTATTCTCCCTTCATATGTTATTACGCGTTTACAGGCTAGAGGTTATTAAATTCCTCGTTCAGCGTAGCACAGTGGTTTTACTTGATACAGTGCAGGTCTCCCGTATTATTGCATTAACCTCTACTCACTTGTAAACAAACACTGTTTACGTAATCGCCTTAAACTCCTCAAAAATGTAAACTCAACTTAATTCTCTCAATTTTACAAAACACAAACCATTTGATTTTTTATTTCCCTGTTACATATATAGAGGGTGGTTATTGTATTCCACACAATACTGAATATGCACATTTTACTACAAATACATGTTTGGGACTCCCTGCCTGACGACGCTGTCAATTACCAGGATCACATCAGCACCTTCGATGTGCCGGAATTCCTCTACTGACATCAAAAAAATCTGATGTGTTGCACTCACATGACTTTCTCTACTCTTGTACTAACCATTCTTACAAACTCTTATTCCTATATCTTCTTTGTGTTAGTTGAGATAAACATTTGTACAAATTATCTTATTGTTTATTTCCTTGTAGGTACAAGGGGAATATTACAATACAGTAGCATTTGTGCGATAGTCAAATCTTTTAATTCTTTGACATCCCGTTCTCTTTGCACGCTTAACATATAAAAAATGAACAACGATCTTCCATTTCACGAAAGCTTTTAATTTTTCCGAAACTGACACAAATAACAAAGAATATCTTCGAAATGGTTCACTCTACAAAAAAAAATTATTCCGACATAAAGTGTGTTTTAACAAGATCTACATTTTTTGTATAGTATGATTTGGTCTATCTCTAACGGTTTACCAGTTATGCAAAAGTCGTCCAGAGTAAATACGACTACAGGAGCTATAGCCAGAAAATTCAAGATATACATTTCATTTGTCATGAAAATATCTCAAACATATGACATTTTAATCAAAATCGTTAGAGCCATTTTCAAGAAAATCAAAATTTTCAAAAAATTTTCCATGTAAAGGGTAGTTTAGGGTGGGGCTATTTTCTTCAAAATCTTCGTGTCACATCCTTGAAAGACATTAAACTTAAATACAAACTTTGGTTCTTAACCGACTTTTCGTTTTTGAGTTATGCTGTCCACAGACTGACAGACTGACACACAGACACACACAGGGACCTTATGCTTTTTTTGGATTCAGGGGCCTCAAAACATGTATTTCCGGTGAAATCTCGACATAGAATTTTTGGGTGGAATACAATACTTCCCCTACTTACCAGTAGAGAAAGTAGAAAAGCAAAAACTTCAATTTCCTGTATTTTTCCTCGATTTTCGTCCAAGTTTATATGTGCATCGCCTTAAAGTTCAATGAAATATGCTATCAGCTACATGGGATGAATTATTTTAAACGCACGTTTGCTCATAAAGCCAAAGATAATTTAACAAACCTTAAATATTATGTGACCAATATGTGTTACGCTGCCAGTCTGTTATAGAATTTACTAGCACGCACTTTCGGTGTACAGATTTACCAACGAGACAAAATTCACGTAGCACATTTTGCAAAGCTGCCTTCCGGGCAGTTTTCTTCATAAGCCTGACCACACCAAAGCGCCTAGCACGAGATCCCAAAACGGATAGATAATTTGGTTTCGCAATCATGGTTTAAGCTTTGTACATGACAACAAAACATATATGGTTAAGGATTAAACGGACAATAACAATTATATACGGCGAACTCGCAGAGCGAATAAAATTATCATTATTGTTTACAATCAACTGCTGCAATTAAGGTCAGATACCTCATAACCTGTCCATTATCTCAGAGATGACACAATAATGAATGTAGCGCTGCCCTCTCCACTTACTATCTAATATACAAAACAATTATACACGTGCAACCAGCCCATATTACTTGCTTTACGCTGCTATGATGCCTTAATAACGAGTACAGTCTCTGAAAGGGATTCAGCTATCCACCGTCCCACCGCTGACACCAAAACCTTTTGTTCCAGTAGCATATTTTAAAACTTTCTAGCCAACTGTCACTTCACTAATACACTCTTCACTATTACTTCACTAATATGAACTAGTTCCAACTGTTCACTGTCACTTCCCTTTCTTTCGTGACGTAGCAGTGCAATGGAATGTACCCGGTGTGGCCTCTTCTTCCGGACGGTCCACGCAGAACCCGTACAGCAACATCACTCGTTGTACTTCGTCACAGTCATCACCAACTGGCTCACTCATTCAGTACTCACTCTACAAGACTCACTTATGCAGCCGTAGAAACTTTCCAGAACGTTCGATGTGTCGAAACATCCAGAAGCTTCTACTTCACTGACGATAGCGCTGTTCCAGCTGCTCGAGCGGAACTCCTGATAACCTTGATGTGTGTAGAGTGTCATGAGTATGAGCATGCAGATTTTACATGATGTTAAACTCAAATATGACGAATAAAAATGTCCAATAATATAGCCATCTATTGTGAAAGATAAGGGAGATAATTAAACATTATTAAATGCATTATCTACACAGTCTGGCAACAGTGTAGGATTGAAGAAGCGAATGCTTTGTTTACTAATCGGCTTCCACTACCCCATTCACGCGTTCATACCTACGAGGAGTGAAAGCAGAAACCTGGCAACATTCTTGACCTTCTACTCTACACACATGCTAAAGTTGCGCGATTGCCAAATGTATGTTCACAAAATTATTCCAATAGACCCGCTGGAATTCAATTATTTAATTTAATTTTGTGGGTAAACGACTCGTTTTAGAAACAAGAGGAAAACACGAATAATTAAAATTTATCTCTCTGTGCTAGTTACAGAAGTAAACGATAAAGATGTGGTGACATACTGACATTCAAGCATTCCACCAATTTTATTTTTTGTTTATGTAACTATAGAGGAATGTTTTAGCCGTTAACGTTTGGGTACTCATACCCTAACAACTTGTGTGTATTTGTATGTGTTTATACAGAATGATGGGAAGTCATTGCATTCCTTGTAATATGTACTTCATAGAAGCATTACAAACAAAAAATTCTAACGGCATTTTGTTCTTTGATCAGCCGATTTGGAAAAAATAGATGGTTTTTGTTCCAAATTGGATGCGTAATTCCACAAGAATATACGAAGATAACAGTTTGTTACTTGTAAGATGCGTATAGTAACTTATTTGGAAATAATTAATCACTTAAAAGAATTGAAGGAATACTCCGAGCAGCTCTTTCAGACGTGAAGTAACTGGACTTGAGGTTGGTCAGGGAATTGAACCAGTTTCTAGATGTAAACAGGTCGGTCGCTTGCGGGATCATATAAGGTTTTGGGAGATAACGCTCGTGATTGGCGTACACTCGCACAGTTAACATAGAAGGATATGCCAGGGTATTTGTTTACGTGCACAAGACGCACCGCTACGGTGTTTGTTTATGTACTGACCGAGTGAAAGTGACAACCACACAAGCTGCAGTGTTGCTAGCTGGTAATCGTAAGATGCAACACACACACACACACACACACACACACACACACACACACACACACACACACACACACACACACACACACACACACACACTATGTACATATACAGAGGTATAATGGAAGTCTTTCTAGGAAACCTAGAAAGCAATTCTGAGGTAAACCAGGTCACAATTAAGATCTGTTTAGATATACCATGTTATTTTAGTTATGTGGGACTCAAAACATGTATTTATAGTGAAACCTGTTATTGAATTTCTGTATGTAATACAATATATCCCCTAATTACTGCAATTTCATAGCAGAGAAAATTAACAGTAGTTTAGAAAAAGTAAAATTGAAGCTGCGGCCAAGGAAGCGGATAGGATAGATGGAGAAAGCATCAGTCAATATTGGTAGAGCAGGTGATGTGTGAAAACAGATGGTAGACTGAGTCAGGCCAGGAGGCAGCAGGGAAATTAAAGGCAGGTATTTAGAAGTTTCCATCAGGGCTAAGTACAAAGCTATTTAACTTCAAACTGTAACGGCCTCTTGACAGAAATCCATTTCTTCTGTTCTTCACACACAAAGAAACGGAACGAACGGAATGGGGTGGGAGGACCAACACACACACAAGGGGAAGAAAATAAAAGCGGTCTAAAACGAGGCTGGAATTGAACACTGGTAATACCTTACACAGTTACATTGATTTTGTTGGTTATCTCCACTGCCAAGGGCCGTCAATCCGCAAGAAAAGAGTTTTCAAAAGAAGAAGTTAGAGCCCATTTCCTTTTTACGAGCATTTTCCGCAAAACTCTCACAGCACGACGCGCTCCATATCGTCGTCAGGATGGAGTACCGACACACACGCGCCTTCCTTTGATCTTCTTTTCAAAAGATTATTTCCCACAAACCGCCATTAAAGAAAGTGAACTGCTTGTTCCCTTCAACAGTAATTATGTAAACGCGGCGCCAGCCCGTCTCACGGCGACAGCACCATATATTATCACCACGTTTCATATTACTTAGACTTAGGTTGTACTTGTCCAATAGTCTTGTGTTTCTTTGTTACTAGCTGAAATACCCGGCCTTGTCCGTGGTTTGATGATTTATCACTACAACATTTAGACTTAGGTTGTACTTGTCCAATAGTCTTGTGTTTCTTTGTTACTAGGTGAAATACCCCACGTTGCCCGTGGTTTGATGACTTATCACTACAACATTTAGACTTAGGTTGTACTTGTCCAGTAGTCTTGTGTTTCTTTGTTACTAGGTGAAATAGCCGACGTTGTCCGTGGTTTGATGATTTATCACTACAACATTTAGACTTAGGCTGTACTTGTCCAATAGTCTTGTGTTTCTTTGTTACTAGGTGAAATACCCCACGTTGCCCGTGGTTTGATGATTTATCACTACAACATTTAGACTTAGGTTGTACTTGTCCAGTAGTCTTGTGTTTCTTTGTTACTCGGTGAAATAGCCCACGTTGCCCGTGGTTTGATGATTTATCACTACAACATTTAGACTTAGGTTGTACTTGTCCAATAGTCTTGTGTTTCTTTGTTACTAGGTGAAATACCCCACGTTGCCCGTGGTTTGATGATTTATCACTACAACATTTAGACTTAGGTTGTACTTGTCCAGTAGTCTTGTGTTTCTTTGTTACTAGGTGAAATACCCGACGTTGCCCGTGGTTTGATGATTTATCACTACAACATTTAGACTTAGGTTGTACTTGTCCAATAGTCTTGTGTTTCTTTGTTACTAGGTGAAATAGCCCACGTTGCCCGTGGTTTGATTTATCACTACAACATTTAGACTTAGGTTGTACTTGTCCAATAGTCTTGTGTTTCTTTGTTACTAGGTGAAATACCCCACGTTGCCCGTGGTTTGATGATTTATCACTACAACATTTAGACTTAGGTTGTACTTGTCCAGTAGTCTTGTGTTTCTTTGTTACTAGGTGAAATAGCCGACGTTGTCCGTGGTTTGATGATTTATCACTACAACATTTAGACTTAGGTTGTACTTGTCCAATAGTCTTGTGTTTCTTTGTTACTAACTGAAATACCCGACGTTGTCCGTGGTTTGATGATTTATCACTACAACATTTAGACTTAGGTTGTACTTGTCCAATAGCCTTGTGTTTCTTTGTTACTAGCTGAAATACCCGACGTTGTCCGTGGTTTGATGATTTATTACTACAACATTTAGACTTAGGTTGTACTTGTCCAATAGTCTTGTGTTTCTTTGTTACTAGCTGAAATACCCGACGTTGTCCGTGGTTTGATGATTTATCACTACAACATTTAGACTTAGGTTGTACTTGTCCAATAGTCTTGTGTTTCTTTGTTACTAGCTGAAATACCCGACGTTGTCCGTGGTTTGATGATTTATCACTACAACATTTAGACTTAGGTTGTACTTGTCCAATAGCCTTGTGTTTCTTTGTTACTAGCTGAAATACCCGACGTTGTCCGTGGTTTGATGATTTATCACTACAACATTTAGACTTAGGTTGTACTTGTCCAATAGTCTTGTGTTTCTTTGTTACTAGCTGAAATACCCGACGTTGTCCGTGGTTTGATGATTTATCACTACAACATTTAGACTTAGGTTGTACTTGTCCAATAGTCTTGTGTTTCTTTGTTACTAGCTGAAATACCCGACGTTGTCCGTGGTTTGATGATTTATCACTACAACATTTAGACTTAGGTTGTACTTGTCCAATAGTCTTGTGTTTCTTTGTTACTAGCTGAAATACCCGACGTTGTCCGTGGTTTGATGATTTATCACTACAACATTTAGACTTAGGTTGTACTAGTCCAATAGTCTTGTGTTTCTTTGTTACTAGGTGAAATACCCCACGTTGCCCGTGGTTTGATGATTTATCACTACAACATTTAGACTTAGGTTGTACTTGTCCAATAGTCTTGTGTTTCTTTGTTACTAGGTGAAATACCCGACGTTGTCCGTGGTTTGATGATTTATCACTACAACATTTAGACTTAGGTTGTACTTGTCCAATAGTCTTGTGTTTCTTTGTTACTAGGTGAAATACCCCACGTTGCCCGTGGTTTGATGATTTATCACTACAACATTTAGACTTAGGTTGTACTTGTCCAGTAGTCTTGTGTTTCTTTGTTACTAGGTGAAATAGCCCACGTTGCCCGTGGTTTGATGATTTATCACTACAACATTTAGACTTAGGTTGTACTTGTCCAATAGTCTTGTGTTTCTTTGTTACTAGGTGAAATAGCCCACGTTGCCCGTGGTTTGATGATTTATCACTACAACATTTAGACTTAGGTTGTACTTGTCCAATAGTCTTGTGTTTCTTTGTTACTAGGTGAAATACCCGACGTTGTCCGTGGTTTGATGATTTATCACTACAACATTTAGACTTAGGTTGTACTTGTCCAATAGTCTTGTGTTTCTTTGTTACTAGGTGAAATACCCCACGTTGCCCGTGGTTTGATGATTTATCACTACAACATTTAGACTTAGGTTGTACTTGTCCAGTAGTCTTGTGTTTCTTTGTTACTAGGTGAAATAGCCCACGTTGCCCGTGGTTTGATGATTTATCACTACAACATTTAGACTTAGGTTGTACTTGTCCAATAGTCTTGTGTTTCTTTGTTACTAGGTGAAATAGCCCACGTTGCCCGTGGTTTGATGATTTATCACTACAACATTTAGACTTAGGTTGTACTTGTCCAATAGTCTTGTGTTTCTTTGTTACTAGGTGAAATACCCGGCATTGTCCGTGGTTTGATGATTTATGACTACAACATTTAGACTTAGGTTGTACTTGTCCAATAGTCTTGTGTTTCTTTGTTACTAGGTGAAATACCCGACGTTGTCCGTGGTTTGATGATTTATCACTACAACATTTAGACTTAGGTTGTACTTGTCCAATAGTCTTGTGTTTCTTTGTTACTAGGTGAAATACCCGACGTTGTCCGTGGTTTGATGATTTATCACTACAACATTTAGACTTAGGTTGTACTTGTCCAATAGTCTTGTGTTTCTTTGTTACTAGCTGAAATACCCGACGTTGTCCGTGGTTTGATGATTTATCACTACAACATTTAGACTTAGGTTGCACTTGTTCAATAGTCTTGTGTTTCTCTAGTGATATTTAAAAACTATTACTCAACATAACTTCCTCCCGCAGAACGTGCTCATAATAAATTAACCCTAATTACTAAGTAATTATCGTCCAATATAGACAAAACAGTGCAGTGGATTTAAGCTCCACATATAAAATTGACACTGTTTTAGAACTTAAACATTTAATTAAAACTCTTAGGATATTATCGCCTTTATAAAGTGACTATTGAGTATTGGTGATCAAAAATCAGTATCGGTATCAAGAAATAATCGTATCGTCTCATCGCTAAATGAAAGTAGACAGAAGAATATGAGATGAAGATACTGTTAACAGGTCTTCTGTGGTCCATAAGCACAAACTGGGACCTTCTCCCCAAATATTTATTTACGATAATACCTCTATGCAGCTATAAACCTAATTGCATAACGGTGAGCAATATTTTAAAGTGTTTGCACCCACAGTTGCCATTTAAACAGCGCAGTTTGTGCTATTTACTATTCATAATTATTATAATTTATTCGACGGCAGAAGCAAAACTGTCCCTATGGGCAGCAGTTTCATTACCTACGTTCGTGTTTGGTAGTTGCAAATGGGGTATAACGGTAGTAGGTAGGTATTATTGTTTGTTCTGTATATAAGGTTATGGCGTCGTCGGTAAACAGCACTCTCTAGTGTGCGTCTGACCAACCACAGAATATCCAATTAGCTCCTTCCATGGACCTACCTGCAATCAATGTTAATCAAGCCCTTTCAGTTCACAATTGCTGTCGCTTCCATACTTAAAGAAAAAGCCTTTTAGTTAAAGTTCTGTGTCTGTCTGTCTGTCTGTCTGACTGTATGTGCGTCTTTTGTAAAAGATCAGATACTTATTTAGATTTAATACATTGCATTTATATTTCAACCACAGAAAATTGTATGTATTCTATGTTGGAGGGAAAGTAGAGAAGAATATATGTATTACGTAAAATAAAAGCGAATAGAGAATACCATGTGAAAGTAACATTGTATAGTAAAATGGATACCCTAAAACGTTTCTCCATGAAAAACTGCTTATACATCCTGAATTTTGCGATGATTGGTCAAGGCCTTTTCGAGACTGACAGTTATATACATAGAAACATATATGAATTGTTTGTAGAAGAGTGGTAGAGAGAGAGATGTGAATGTGTTTCCTAAAAGTGAGTAGAGAAGACAGTGTAAATGTAATACGTAGCATTTCTATTTCAAACATACAGAAAATTGTATGACTTATTTCTAGAAGTGAGTAGAGACAGTTATGAATGCGTTAGGTACCCAAAAGTAAGTAAAGAAAGCAGTGTGAATGTAATACGTAGCATTTCTATTTCAAACATGCACAAAATTGTATGACTTATTTGTAGAAGCGTGAGTAGGAAGAGATGTGAATGTGTTACCTAAAAGTGAGTAGAGAAAACAGTATGAATATAATATGTAGCATTTCTATTTCAGACATACGGAAGATTGTATGACTTCTTTGTAGAAGAGTAAGTAAGTGAGAGGAGAAAGCAGTGTGAATGTAATAGCATTTCTATTTCAAACATACAGAACATGGTATGACTTATTTTAAAAGTGGAGACAAAAATGATTTTTAGTGTAAAATCATGTTTTTTAGGGAACATTGTTTATAGAAGAGTGAGTAGAGAATGTGAAGAGATGTGAATGTGTTACCTAAAAGTATTTAAGTAGAGAAACCACTGTGAATGTAATATGCAGCATCTCTATTTCAAACATACAGAAAAATTGTATGTCTTATTTGTAGAAGACTGAGTAGAGAAAGAGATGTTAATGTGTTACCTAAAAGTGCGAGGAGAAAACAGTGTGAATGTAATAGTACTTCTATTTCAAACATACAGAAAATAGTATGAATTATTTTAAAACTGTGGATAAAAATGTTTTTGTGTAAAATCACGTTTTTTATGAAAAATGGTTTATAAATTGTATATACAAGAATTGCTCGTTTAAATATATATATATATATATATATATATATATATATATATATATATATATATATAATTAAATCCACACGTTCTGTTTCAGGAAGCTTGAAACTAATACATGCATTGAATTTCCTTAATTAAATAGCGACGAAATAAATAGGTTAAAACGTAAAAATGCGGACCTGGCCATATATCTCTATGTTTCATTTGTTTATACAACACTACATACAAATCTGTTATCGGCCGCATACAGAAAATCTCTCTTTCGCTGCAATATTGTCTAGGAGAGTGTTGCGTACAAAGAAACTATATTTGAACATTGAAAACTATACACTTGTGTTAAAATGAATTATACATTATAATTCAAACAAAATTATCTGTTTTGACGCCCAGAGCCATTAGCATATCCACGCCACATGGGACTCAAACCCAGGACCAGTGGAATCATGGTCGCTATCACAGGTGTAGAAATTTCCCACGGGCTGAGGGGCAAACATATCCCTCAGGAGAGGATAATCTGATCTGTGTATAGCACTACATGCGCTACTGGCAAGGGTCAGATCAATAATAAACATAGTAATCATCATAATAAATCATTCAAAATGAGCCACACGGATTTATCGCCACCCCCTGTCATGATAAAATATATGAAGAAGGCCTTTGTGTATACTTGCTGCATTGTTTTAACAAATTCATTACAGCTGTTTTCAAATAATAGCGGCATTAACACCGCCCATTCAAACTTCACACCAACAGCAAGTATTGTATTCCACCAAAAAAATTCCATGTCCAGATTTCACCGGAAAAATATGTTTTGAGATCCCATGAATCCAGAAAAGCATTTTTAGAAAAAGGTCCGCCCGCGCGTTTGTGTGTGTATGCATATTTGTGTGTGCGTGTTAGTTTAATGTCTTTTAAGGATGCAACACGAAGATTTTCAAGAAAATAGCCTCACCGTAAACTACCCTAAACTAATATTGATTTTCTTGAAAATGGCTCTAACGATTTTGATTAAAATGTCATATGTTTGAGATATTTTTATGACAAATGAAATGTATGTTTGAATTTTATGGCTATAGCCTATGTAGTCCTGTTTACTCCGAATGACTTTTGAATAACTCCTGAACCATAAGAGATAGACAAAATCTTAATATACAAAAAATGTAGACCTCACTAAAATACACAATTTATGTCTCAATAACTTTTTTTTGTAGAGTGAGCTATTTCGGAGATATTCCTTATTTGTGTCAGTTTTGGGAAACAAACCTTTGGTTAAATGCAACATCTTTGTTTATTTTTGTATATGTTGAGTGTGTAAAGAGAGTGGGATATCAAAGCTTTAAAAGATTTGACTATCGCTGAAAGCCTTCTGTATTCTAATATTCCCCTTGCACCTACAAGGAAATAAGCAATAAGATAATTTGTACAAATGTTTATCTCAACTAACATGAAGAAGATATAGGAATAAGAGTTTGTAAGAATGGTTAGTACAAGAGTAGAGAAAGCCATGTGAGTGCAACACAGATTTTTTACTTCCTATTCTAAAGGGCAGACAAAGGCATACAAATATACTAGCACCCTCTAGGAGGAAGGAATGAAGTGAGGGAACCACAGGAGGTCCATAATGTGAGGCCGACCGTGGTGCACAACAAAGGACGGTCGGGGCCAAGCTACCTCACACCATATACCAGGCGCGGCGCGTATCAAAGGACAAGCTTCCCCACATCACCCACTCTAACAAACACCATACAACAATGAGAGCAGCAAAACAAAGGGTTTTCCAGATTATTCGAGAAGTATTCGGCAGTCGGCATATTTTAGAAGTTCTAGAACAGTCCGTGTTACGTCATCCTAGCCATATAAGGAGGCGAGGCAACGAGAGCAGGGAGTAGTAGTAGTTGTTGTCGTGGGGGTGGTAGTAGTAGTAATGTTTACAGAAATGAGTCGTCACAGCAGTCAATTTTTAGTTTTGGTGTGTGTGTGTGTGTGTGTGTGTGTGTGTGTGTGTGTGTGTGTGTGTGTGTGTCAGCTGCGTGCGTGTATAGGATCGTCGTGAGAGAACTGTCGCGTCGAAAGGAAGATAGCGAAGCAGTTAATGGGTGTTGAGTAATTGTATCGTCACAGTCAGTTTTTGTGGGGCAACGAGAGAGCTCAAACAGAAAATTGTGTGTTAAGGTTACGAGAAGACAACAGTTGTGAGTTTTAATGTCACGAAGGACTGTAGACTGTGTCAACATCAGTAAAAGAGAACTATGTTGTATTGAGTTAGTAGAAAATAAAGCGACAGAAAAAGTAATTGTACTGGACTTTTGTCATTTTGTTATTTGGTGTCAGGTGTGGGATTTGTCAAATTGTCATCTTGTTACTACATTGTATGGTCATTTAAGAATTCAGTAATTATTTTCTCTGCGCCTGCATGTCCTGACGTACGCGAGTATGAAATAAGAACCCGATGGCTAGCCGAGCGGCGAGAGTAGAACAGCTACAGAGGCAACGCGAATGAATAGGAAAATGTGGAAATAAAGTCGTGGCAGATGAGTACTACCGAACAGGGGACATGATAGAAAACCTGACGAACACGAGCCTCGGTGCAGATTATGTTCAGTTTATGGAGTGAGATGTGTATATACACTGCCCTGCCCCGGCCTGGCCTGGCCTGGCCACTTTGTACAGAGGACGGACGCTAGCTGATTGATAAAAAGAGACGACTGCCGAGCACGTAGGGTACAGGAAGACAATGGAGCCAATCAACAAATCGACGTGGCTGGCTGACTAACTCACTTTCTGTGCTCGCTATACCAAACATTGTTACAGGTGATACATAACGAACTCCCTGACCAATCCAACACCTACAACATATCTCTCCTAAACCACTTATTTACACAAACAAATCTGACGTGTTACACTCACATGACTTTCTCTACTCTTGTACTAACCATTCTTACAAACTCTTATTCCTATATCTTCTTCGTATTAGTTGAGATAAACATTTGTACAAATTATCTTATTGCTTATTTCCTTGTAGGTACAAGGGCAATATTAGAATATAGTAGACTTTGAGCGATAGTCAAATCTGAGATTCCGTTCTCTTTGCACGGTTAACATATAAAAATGAACAACGATGTTCCATTTCATGAAAGTTTTAAGTTTTCCGAAACTGACACACTTAACAAGGAATATCTCCGAAATGGTTCACTCTATAAAAACATTTCGACATAAATTGCGTTTTAGCAAGATCTACATTTTGTATATAGCAAGACTTGGTCTATCTCTTGGGGTTTACGAGTTATTCAAGTCATCCAGAGTAAACAGCACTACATAGACTATAGCCAGAAAATTCAAAATATACATTTCACTTGTCATACAAACATCTTAAACATATGACATTTTAATAAAAATCGTTAGCCATTTTCAAGATAATCAAAATTTTCGAAAAATTTTCTATGTAAAAGGTAGTTTAGGGTGGAGCTATTTTCTTGGAAATCTTCGTGTCGCATCCTTGAAGGGCATTAAACTTAAACACCAATTTTGCTTTTTAATCGACTTTTCGTTTTTGAGTTACTTATGCTGTCCAGAGACTAAAATACACACACGCGCGCGCGCGCGCGCGGACCTTTTTTAAAGATGCTTTTTTGGATTCAGGGGATCTCAAAACATATATTTCCGGTGAAATCTCGACATCGAATTTTTGGGTGGAGTACAATAGTTCCTCTACTTACCAGTAGAGAAAGTAAAAATGAGTAGAATTACTGATCTATTGCACTCACATAACTTTCTCTACTCATGTACTAACTAGCCTTGCGAACACTTATTCCTCTATCTTCTTTATGTTAGTTGAGATACACTGCTTGTTCTCCTGATTCCCCTCCCCTTATGTAGGGCTTACACCCCCCCCCCCCCCCTCCTAAGCGAGAGTGGTCAGTATGGGAGTGAACAAGAGGATGATATGAAACGCAGGCGAAATCGATGATTGGAAAGGTGCAATGAGCGGCGGGGGAAACCTGAAATCCCGGAGAAAACCCGCACATGCGGGTCCCTGTGAGCAAACAAGAAATTATCGTATTGCTAAGTGCAACGGGAATACAGTAGACTTTACGTCAAATGTTTTAAGAGCCAGTCGCTATCTGATGGCTTCGAAATTCTGTTCTCTTTGCACGGCTACAGCATAAAAAACCGAAAAAGACTTCCAAACCAGTGACAAACAATATCTCAAAGAGTTTTATCTCCAAAAAATGTGTGTTTGAGATAAATTGTGTTTTTTAAGAAGATATATAATATTTGTGCAGTAAGATTTTGTCTGTCCCTTATACAAAACTCATTCAGAATGTAAACAACTTCAGAGAGTATTCACAGAAAATTCAGGATGTGTACTTGATTATTCATAAAACTATCTTAAACATATTATTTTAATTAAATTCGTTAGTGTTTTTCGTGAAAAAAATTGTCGAAAGTTTTTCCATGTTTTTCCACACACACACACACACACACACACACACACACACACACACACACACACACACACACACACTGTCGGGCAGACTTGGGTGTTTGAATACCCTCCGCAGCAAGCCCAGAGAAACCTTACAAAGCCCTGTACCTACCAGACTTCCCATCTGAAATGTCATCGTAGAGAACTCTTCCTCTGGTCCTTGAGGTAGATATATACATTTGCGACGACCGCAAGATAATCTTCTTATCTGCTTAATTCCGAAGATGCCAGACCTCCAAAAGAGGAATTGGATGCAAATCCCCAGAAAACAGACAAATAACCTCAACAAACTGATCTGACATATCAGCAGCAAATTTGATAGCTTTTGTGTTTCATGAAGCAGGAGCAATGCAATTTGCATTACATAAACAGTTAAAACAAGTGTGAAAACCACTCCACTCAAGTGCATTCTCACGGTGAAAACATCGCATTTCTGCACCCATATATGTAGCTTTCTCTACTCTTGTACGTACAAACTATCCATACAAATGCTAGTCAAATGTTTTAAGAGTCGATCACTTTAACATTCCGTTCTCTTTGCATGAGATAACACTCACACAAAATGACTTCCTGTCTCAGAAAAGTAACTATAAATGTTTTAAATTTGCTGTTTATTTGTTGACTGGTCCTTTTGAAAAAAATAAACTACCCTTTACGTAGAAAATTTTTGTTTTCTTAAAAATGGCTCTAGCGATTTTGATTAAGATATTTGTGTGACAAATGAAATGTATATTTTGAATTTTCTGGCTATAGCCTATGTAGTCCTGTTTACTCTGGATGACTTTTCAATAACTCGTAAACCGTAAGAGATACACAAAACTCGTACTCTACAAAAACTGTAGATCTCGCTAAAACACACAATTTATGTCTAAATAAATTTGTTTCTAGAGTGAGCCATTTCGGAGATATTCCTTGTTATGTTTGTGAGTTTCGGAAAACGTTCGTTAAAGGGAACATCGATGTTCACTTTTTTATATTTTAAGTGTGCAAAGAGAACGGGATCTCAAAGCTTTAAAAGATTTGGGTATCGCTCAAAGCCTACTGTAATCTAATATTCCCCTTGTACCTACAAGGAAATAAGCAATAAGATAATTTGTACAAATGTTTATTTTAACTAACACGAAGAACATATAGGAATAAGAGTTTGTAAGAATGGTTAGTACAAGAGTAGAGAAAGTCATGTGAGTGCAACATGAATTTTCTATTACTAATTTTTCTCAAGTGGGAAATTCACTTTTGTTTCCCCTCCTGGTTATACAAATAGATGACAGCATTTCAACATAGCGATCAGCTATTAAAACATTTGACTATCGCCTACTACTACAAGAAAATATATACATAACCATTTCTACAAGTGTTTATCTCAACTGATATGAATTTTAAACTTTAAATTCGTTGTTCCAGTTACGAAGATTCTTCGCCAAATGCATTTTTAAGGCGATCTTCACGTTTTTTGCTCGTTACTGACAATTTAAAATTGCAAAACAATTATAGCCCGGAAATGTTCTGCAGTCAGATGCATTTTTTGGGTGCACAAAACAGTTTAAATGATGTTAGGGTTATCCTGTAGGAGCCCGTCCTCACGTGGGCGATAGGCAGTTGTTTGTGACTGAAGCATTGTTGTTATGAGGTTCATTTCCTTTAACTCGTTGGTGACGTATGTATTGCCAACGCTGGAAAATTGAAATCAGCGGAAGTATGTGAATGTTGCCAACCAACTTGTTAACGTTATTTGTTGTTATTTAGAGTTATTGTTTTCTAATTAAGTGATGTGACTTAAGTTCTTGTGCGGTGCAGTTGTGGTTTTAATCTGTATTCTACATACGTTTGAAAATGAAAAATTCGACTGAGGAAGAGATATTGTGGCTCATCGAAGCATATAAAAATGAAAATTACCACAACAGGCACAAGAGAAGGCGGTAAACCGAGAAGGGATGCTCTCAGAGCACCCGCCTAGTAAGCGGAGGGTCTGTCGTTCAAATCCCAGCTGTGGTATTGAATTGTTAAGTTCTAGTACTACCTCTCAAACATTGCCCACACACGGTTTGTGTTTAAAAATCCAATAGTAAGTTTGTTGGCATAAATAAATAATAAACTTGAACTTGTTGCGCATTTTCACAGATGACTACACTTATCAAAGGTACAACAATCCTTATTTGAGATTTTATAATACGGTAATTTTATTACCGATTACGCAGTATTAACAACAACAACATTAATAAATAATAGTACATTGTTTTGGCATTTTGTGATGCGTGGTTGGTAGTTTTAGCGAGTTGTACAATGTTAAGTTGGCAACGGATATTTCTGCCTTGCAGCGCCATCTTCTTCCGTTGTAGGTCAGTGACATAATAGAACTGTCAGTGAACCACGTGACGACGGTCTCCTACAGTTTTACCCATGTTAGAGTATTATTAGAACAAACCGAGCAAACTATATGACAATCAACAGTGTAAAAACAATGGCATTTGTGTTTAGAAACATGGCAATGTAGCCCTCGTTATAAAGTTTGATGTGTGTATGTTTGTTATTGCAGATCACGTGGATCGACGGCCTGGGTAACGTGTTGACGGACGGGATCGAGTATCTGGTGGAGGAACTCCCGGACGGGCGCCGGTTCACTGCCAAATCAATCCTCAAGCTGACGCCAAAGAAGGAACACCACAACACGACATTCACGTGCCAAGCCCAGAACACGGCGGATCGGACGTACCGAAGTGCGCGACTGCGCCTCGAGGTGAAGTACGCGCCCAAGGTCACCCTGAGCGTGGTGAGTGGACTATCGCCCTCCACGGGTCGCCTCACGGAGGGCGCCGAGGTACGTCTCGCTTGCCACGCCGACGCCAACCCTCTCGACCTCACCTACCGCTGGTATATCAACGACGAAATCGTTCCCGGAGACTACACGACGGAGCTTGTGATCCCCAATATCACGAGGAAGTACCACGACGCCATCGTCAAGTGCGAGGTCCACAACCCTGTGGGCAAGAGCGAGGAATCGGAGACTCTCGACATAAGCTGTAAGTCTCCGCAGGGTCTTAAGGAAGTAGTACAAGTTAACAGCAATAAAGATATTTTTCCACACATTTAGGTGCTTCAAAATGTCTTCCTGGCACCACAAAACATTAAATTATATTGCATTACATCGTAACCATTAACATCACAGGCTGAAGAGCACGGGTGCGCAAGTGTGGCTCTCTGTGTCACGACTCGGTGACGTAATCTCTCCCATTACGTCACTGTGACGTGTTCTGAGCACAGAGCGGCACTGACCGCCAACAAGGAACCCGTTGTCAACAATGTCAGAGCGTTTCCATGTTAACTGGTAAAATGATTTATGGGAAATGTAACAAAATGGGATACCAACTATACATATACATATGTGTAATTTCCCGTGCATACAGCGCTTACGGATCATAAATTCTTTAGTTGGCTACAGAAAAATCCTATCTACTACATTTGGATCCAAACTTTCTGATATAAAATTATGGGAAATGAAATCTGTCTTCTCAGAAACCCTTTCAGTTTTCGTTCATTATCATCATCGTTTGGCCTGCAAGATGAATTAGAGCATTTAGAAACCATAGTTACCGATCAAAATACAGACAATTATGAAGTGAAAGTTTACCCAAAATACGCTGCTTTGCAGCCCACCTAATGCCGATTTTCGGCACAACATTCTTGTGTGAAAAAAACGTTTTCCAAACTGAGTTTAATACAAGGTCTATATTAACTAACAAGCATTTAGGTGCATTACTTTGGTCATGTACTCGTACAATAAACACCCTTATTCCCGGACATTGAGGCGTTAATGAGATCAAAACGCTTGCATCACAAGAACTAAATAAAATGCACTCCATACAAAATGTATAACAAATGTCAACGATTGAGTGGCTCAGTTGGTTAAACGCTGGCCTACTGATTCCAAGGGCGCGGGTTCGATTCCAACCCAGGTTTTAAGTGTGCTTAAAAACGACAGTTCCATGCCAGTAGATTTACGCTTGCAGTACAAAGGGGACTTACATAGGGGAGGCTTCGTGACGTCACAGCAGTGGATGGGGGATGAAGCATTTCCCCTTAGTAGCACAGTGATAAACATAACCTATCTCTCTGTCTGTCTATTAATGACCCGGTGGTTTCACATAAAATAATTCTATATATGTTGCTTGCTAATGCTGGATTTCTGACAATGAAGTCATTGATCCTCTTGTTCTCCAATACCAATAGCAGTAATAGTAACCACTATTTAGAGAGCACCATATTGTTATGTTTTGGTGATATATATTATATTGTGTTGTGTTTCAGACGGGCCGAGATTTCGAACGCGACCTCGAAGCATCCAGGCGGATTTGGGAACGACTGTGACGTTATCCTGTGACGTGGACGGAAATCCTCCTGCGGACATCGTCTGGATACACGACGACACCGCCAAGGTACCTACACTACTACCCTAAAACCGTGTCCACATTATTTGTATTTTCTCTACTATACTTATAATAAATAGAGGAAGTACCTACTGCATTTTTATGGAAATGAATTTTATACAGTAGTATACAGTTTAGTAGCATAATGAATCGCCTTAAACTATAGTAAATTTCATTTTGGGCGTCACAAGCTCTTTAAATTATAATAATTAACAAACTACTAGAAGAAATCGCAAAAACTACACTGCTATCAAATAAAAACAAATTATATTTGTTTTTAGAAACATGGCCTTTAAAGCATTTTCATTGTTCTCGTAGAACAATGGTAATCAAAAAATGACCACAGGAAGATGAGGAATTTTTTAATCTTTCACACTGTCACAGAGTACCAAACTCTCGCTGTCAGTGTGAAAGGGGTAAAAAAAATGTTTGGAATGTTAGATGCTGACCTTCCTGGCGGGGCGGGAAGTCCCTCGTTTCGCGGGATAGCCCCTGGCGGAGATGTGCTCTTCCTGGAAGACAAATCGTCTGGCGACAGGAGCAGTCCATAGCCGTTATCACCCTCCCCCTACGTCATGATGAAGTACTCACCCCCTCGCTCGGCTTGAGGCGGGGAGGGGGCGTTTTTAATTCCGGCTTGCTTCACCCGACATGTTTTGTTGCGCGTGTGAAATGCACTTTTGTGAGAGAAAGTAACCAGCGATAAATGATACACAAAGAGGAGGAGAAGAAGAAGAAAACACATAAGAAAGAGCACAAGTGAGGAAAAACCAACAAATGAATGACGCATTGCCAGCAATGAGAAACTCGACAACAAAAAATGTGATGTGTTTCATTAACAAGACTTTTCCTACTCATTCTTCTACAAACAGTTCCTAATCGAACGGGATACCTCCGTATACGGGAGTTCTGGGGTCGATACCCGTCAATCAAAGGAGTTTCTCGTGGTTTTCTCTGACTGGAAAGCAAATGTTCGATGATCTGTCATGTACCATAATTTCCTTTACATTCTGTTTCCGTTCCATGCTTCAGTTGTTTGAACGATAGAGAAAAAGAAATCCAAGACCAGAGACCAACATTTATTATTCATAGATATTGAAAAGGCATATGATAGTGTGGCAATAAATAACTTATGGAAAACTAGATGAACTAACAATTAACAGGAAGCTAATAATAGCAATCAAATCATTATAGAAAGGATCAATATAAAAAATACAAGCGGAAAATAAATTAACAAAATGTTTTCAAGTCACCAGAGGATTGCCCCAAGGATACAGCATATGACCAATATACCTGGAGCGTGTATTAAGGAAGAGATGGGAAAACAGTGCAAAACACATATTATGTTTACTCATTAAGACGATCAGGTGCTGAGGAGAAAAAGAAAATAAGAATATGAACAATGTGGGCTTAAGATTAATATTAAGGAAACTAAATATTTATGTATTGGAGAAGAAAAACAATCAATAAAATTCGACAGTGCAGAAGAAATAAAATTAAGCAATGATTGAAAGGTAGAATTGGAACTGAAAAATGCAATACCATAGCTGGGATTTGAACCACAGACCCCCTGCTTACCAGGTAGGTGCTCTAACCATTAGGCTACTGTGACAACCTGTCATAATGACATTGAATTCTCCAACCAATTCGATTTCTCCCGGTAAACCACAAAGGCAGTCTCACATCAGAGACAATTACCCCAATGGTGACTAAATAACCTTCAGATGGTAATTATTATTTTATTTATGCCAACAAACTTACTCTTGTGTTTTAAACACACAATCGTGTTCAATGACTTGCAGCCGTTGAAGAGCCTAAATTGCTACCTCCCTTCAACCCCCAACGTCTTTTTCACTCGCTATCCTGCCAAATCCCACATGATGGTTAAGCCCTAAAAAGGCAGGTTCACATACCACACACCTCGGGCTGCTCTCAGCCTGCCAACATAATGATGATGAGTTTTCAGAGTTACACTAATAGATACGAGTTAGTGTACCAGCGAGTGGAATACACCTGTGCGTAGTTTTTGTAGTGTTTAAAGCCCGCTTTTACTACTAAGGCACCGCAGGCGGTGACACTGATGATGCATGTAACGAAGGTGGAGCACCGGTGGAATGACATGCCGGGGGAACCGGAGAACCCGCAGGAAACCCACCCCAGCGCCGCTTCGTCCACCACAAATCCCACATGCCGTTGCCTGGGACCGCACCCGCGCCCCTTTGGTGAGAAGTGAATGGTCTAACCACTCGGCTAAGGCGCGGCCGTAGCTGTGCTTAGTAAAGAAATCCAACGTCGTAATCACTGCATGAAAAACAAGAAGTGAAGAGACACTAAAAGGACTGAGCAAGGTTAGGAGAAGAAAAAAATTGTGTGTTGCGATAGCACGAAAGACTGTAGACTGTGTTAACGGCGAGAAGAAAACTGCGCAAACCTTTTAGAAGACAAAGTAACCGGATGCATGTCTGTGGTTTGTCACAGCACGAAATGGAGAAAGTAATAAGCAAGCGTGGGTAGAGAAACTGATGTGATATTTCTTGTTTGAAGTGTCCGGAGAATGCCGAATATGAATGTTTGATATCCGTGATTAAAGGCAGTTTCTTATACGAACAGGCACATCGCTACAAAAGGCAGGCACAGTATTGGAAAAGATGTTGGACTTGGAGAGAAGAAAAGCGGCAATTCTTTACACTGCAGTAAAAGAGGAAGGCTGCTCCATATTGCACCTCAATACATCAATCAGCAGGCACTGTAGTGAATAGTTCCAGGGCAGCACTATTCAAGCATGCCAGCCATCAAAGGATGAATACAGGCATTCCTGTATTCGCGGCGCCGATACAATCGTTTCCACTCTCGCTCGACCTTATGACCTGGCCATATTAACTAACGTGTTTCATGACCATCCCCATTGTCCTACAAATTCCTTTGTTTACAAGCGCAAAGTCCCACTTAGAAATGGCACAAAACTCTGATGTGTTGCACTCACATGACCTTCTCTACTCTTATACCAACCATTCTTACAAACTCTTATTCCTACATCTTCTTCGTGTTAGTTGAGATAAACATTTGTACAAATTATCTTATTGCTTATTTCCTTGTAGGTACAAGGGGAATATTAGAATACAGTAGGCTTTGAGCGATAGTCAAATCTTTTAAATCTTTCAGATCCCGTTCTCTTGCACTGCTAAGATATAAAAAATGGATAACAATCTTTCATTTGACGAAAGTTTAATTATTCCAAAACTCACACAAATAACAAGGAATATCTCCGAAATGGTTCACTCTACAAAAAAAATTAATTTGGACATAAATTACATGTTTTAACGAGATCTATATTGTTTGTAGTAAGATTTGGTCGATCTCTTACGGCTTACCAGTTATGCAAAAGTCATCTAGGACTACATGGGCTATAGCCAGAAAATTCAAAATATATATTTCATTTGTCATAAAAAATACCTTAAGCATAGTGCATTTTAATCAAAATCATTAGAGCCATTTTCGAGACAATCAAAATTTTCGAAAAAGTTTTCCTAGTTTAGGGTGGAAGAACTTGCTTCAAAATCTTCGTGTCGCAAACCATCTTTGGTTTTTAATCTACTTTTCGTTTTTGAGTTATACTGTCCACAACTGACACACACGCGCGCGCGAACCTTTTTCTAAAAATGTTCTTTTTTTTATCCAGGGGGCCTCAAAACATATATTTCCGGTGAAATCTCGACATCAAATTTTTGCGTGGAATACAATACTTCCTCTACTTACTATACATAGTAGAGAAAGTAAAACTATACCGGATGTGTCTGAGTGAAGATAATTTGATAATAGTAACCCTTTTATGTATCCACTTCACTGTATTAGTTGGTTTTTTCCTCTTTCTCCAACAGTTTTCCAACAAATGCATCAAATAATTTGCTACCCGATGTTTTCTGAAAGGCCGTAACTGCGTCGTGTAATGAACAACACCTGTTAGTATGAACCATCCATTTTGCTTCCACTTGTTCACTTGCTTCAGTCATTAGAAAGCATTCGAAGTCAGTTACATATTAAAATAAACAATCATTGCATTGGAAATGGGAGGATAACCACTTAATCTTCGATTATACCAGGGTCACTAGATACATATGTATTGAGATAAGGAGTATTAGCCACCGCTGGAGAAAGCATTATTGCTTTGTCGAAATAGCTAACATTTTTGCCCAGTTTATGTTTGAAGTCTGGAATGCAAGACTCAATGATAACTTACGGAGAGGGACTTAGCACTTCTACTGAAAGGCGATCTTTTGTGTCTCTGTCCCTGATAGGAGGATGGATGAGGCGAATGGATCCGAAGGGCGGCCGGAACAAAGCAGAGGGCAGGGTCCCTGTATTTTTCCAGTTAGAAGCACCCCGACGGAGGCTAGTTCAGCTTCCCTCCCCCGTCGGACTTGTACTCTCCCATGGGGGCCCAGAAACCAGTGGTATTTGCCTGGCGACCCAGGGAAACCTCCGAAAATACCCATGAGTCAGGGAGGTCGGGCACAGGGATTGACCCTTCGACCTCCTGTATGCGGCCAAAGACGTTACCGCCTCACTATCCCACTCGGTATATTTAGTATATTTTTAGATGTCCTTTTTAGGTTATGTCACTCGCACATACACTCAGAATTCTCTTTGTAAATAGTGTCTTCTTAAATTCAGTATCAAACTTTTAGGTTCACGAAAGAGTAAGTAGAACTGAAAGAAGGTCATGAGTAAGAACAATGAAATGGCGGAAGAAGAGACAGTTTTCCAGAAATTAATTTAGTGCACAGTTGAAAAGATGTGACAGTCGCTTATAAACAGGATGAGTGAGGGAGAAGTAAACATCGATAGTGAAGATGTAGTAAAACATTTCACCAAGGTGCGGCGAGGAAGAACAACAAGCTTCAGATGTTTTACAAGAAAGGGAAGAGAGGGTTAGCAAACTTCCCCCACTGAGTAAATTAATTAACTACCTACCTGTATGTACTTACTGATATTTTTTGTTCCCTTCTTGTTCCTAGATACAGCTATAAACTTTGTTTTCTTTCTTCCCTTCTTCCTCCCTTCCTTCATTAATGAGAAATTCTGGCCATCTGCATACGTCAAGGCAGATATTCGCAAGTCAGAGATAACTTTCACACACAACCATAGATTATGATCAGTCCTACGCCACAAACATAGGTACAGAGGTATTTTAGACGTGACGAATGACTACAATTGACGTCATGCAAATTGATGGTGCGGGTGACGTCTATTTCCTTCCTTGAAATAAACAAGAAGCACCCCGGTGGAGGCTGGATCAGCCCATTTTCTCTCCCACCCCTTCGGGCTGGTACTCCAAAGAGGGGAATGGCACTCGGAAACGGCTCCCCTCCCCCCTTGGGCTTGTACCATCTCTTCCAATCCGGGGGATGAGATTTCCAGAGTGCATTTGTTCCCTGTACCGTACCACAGCCACGACGCTCGCCGACGCTACCAACCCTGAAACAAACCTAACGGGATGAAGGTTGAACTGAAATGATTAATGTAACGAAATGGAAGGGCAGTAAATGGAAATCCTTCCGAGCATTCGCCTGGCGACCCGGGGAAACCCCTGAGATCGAACCCACGACCTCCTGACTGCGGGCACAATTATTAATCTTACCACTCAATAATTCCGATATTAAAGTTAGGCTAGTATTTTCAGAATTTACAAGTCTTTAAACCTCCTTAAAGACGTTGATAAACCTTAACACCAAGCTGCCAAAATACTGAGACTCGGGAAAGTTGGAAGAAAAAGTGAAAGAAATGACAAATAGCGTCGAAAGATGGGTGACGAGAAACGAAACCCCCCCCCCCCCCCTACATAGGCCCAACCCGGCCCGGCCCGGCCCGTCTACGTGTCGCGATTGCCAACTCTGAAAGCTTCCAAGACATTCTATTTGAATGTTTGCTGAAGGAACATCCATCAAGGCAACTCATTTGACATCCTCAATAAAGTTTCTTCCAGCTTTATGAAATATGGCTGTTTGAAGAGAGCTGCAAATCGCCATGTAAATTAAATTCACATAAACTCTAACCTTACCAATTTGTTCCGGAAATTCTCGCCGAGCCGAGCGAGACTTGCACTTTTTCTAAAGGATTCAATTATATCTGAGGTACACGGCAGTAAATGTTTAGATGCACATATGAAATGTGAGGAACAAACTAAAATTCATTTCTCTATCAAGAACGTTTCATGTATTCTCTCAAGCTTCCACGGCCATCGTTTAAAATATCTTGGCTATCCGGTTGTTGCCGCGTCAAATTATAAAATGCCGACGTTTCGACCATCTTGTCGTGATAACGACCACGACAAGATGGTCGAAACGTCGGCATTTTATAATTTGACGCGGCAACAACCGGATAGCCAAGATATTTTAAGAACGTTTCACTTAAAAAATAGACAGATATGTTACACTCACATGACTTTTTCTACTCACTTTAATAAAGCTATTCTTATAATGCCATTTTCTTCTACTTCACGATAATCGAGACAAACAGGGTTCAATACCCGACGTTGTCTTGGTTTGATGATTTATCACTACAACATTTAGACTTAGGTTGTACTTGTCCAATAGTCTTGTGTTTCTTTGTTACTAGGTGAAATACCCGACGTTGTCTTGGTTTGATGATTTATCACTACAACATTTAGACTTAGGTTGTACTTGTCCAATAGTCTTGTGTTTCTTTGTTACTAGCTGAAATACCCGACGTTGTCCGTGGTTTGATGATTTATCACTACAACATTTAGACTTAGGTTGTACTTGTCCAATAGTCTTGTGTTTCTTTGTTACTAGGTGAAATACCCGACGTTGTCCGAGGTTTGATGATTTATCACTACAACATTTAGACTTAGGTTGTACTTGTCCAATAGTCTTGTGTTTCTTTGTTACTAGGTGAAATACCCGACGTTGTCCGTGGTTTGATGATTTATCACTACAACATTTAGACTTAGGTTGTACTTGTCCAATAGTCTTGTGTTTCTTTGTTACTAGGTGAAATACCCGACGTTGTCTTGGTTTGATGATTTATCACTACAACATTTAGACTTAGGTTGTACTTGTCCAATAGTCTTGTGTTTCTTTGTTACTAGCTGAAATACCCGACGTTGTCCGTGGTTTGATGATTTATCACTACAACATTTAGACTTAGGTTGTACTTGTCCAATAGTCTTGTGTTTCTTTGTTACTAGGTGAAATACCCGACGTTGTCCGAGGTTTGATGATTTATCACTACAACATTTAGACTTAGGTTGTACTTGTCCAATAGTCTTGTGTTTCTTTGTTACTAGGTGAAATACCCGACGTTGTCCGTGGTTTGATGATTTATCACTACAACATTTAGACTTAGGTTGTACTTGTCCAATAGTCTTGTGTTTCTTTGTTACTAGCTGAAATACCCGACGTTGTCCGTGGTTTGATGATTTATCACTACAACATTTAGACTTAGGTTGTACTTGTCCAATAGTCTTGTGTTTCTTTGTTACTAGGTGAAATACCCGACGTTGTCCGTGGTTTGATGATTTATCACTACAACATTTAGACTTAGGTTCTACTTGTCCAATAGTCTTGTGTTTCTTTGTTACTAGGTGAAATACCCGACGTTGTCCGTGGTTTGATGATTTATCACTACAACATTTAGACTTAGGTTGTACTTGTCCAATAGTCTTGTGTTTCTTTGTTACTAGCTGAAATACCCGACGTTGTCCGTGGTTTGATGATTTATCACTACAACATTTAGACTTAGGTTGTACTTGTCCAATAGTCTTGTGTTTCTTTGTTGCTAGCTGAAATACCCGACGTTGTCCGTGGTTTGATGATTTATCACTACAACATTTAGACTTAGGTTGTACTTGTCCAATAGTCTTGTGTTTCTTTGTTACTAGGTGAAATACCCGGCGTTGTCCGTGGTTTGATGATTTATCACTACAACATTTAGACTTAGGTTGTACTTGTCCAATAGTCTTGTGTTTCTTTGTTACTAGGTGAAATACCCGACGTTGTCCGTGGTTTGATGATTTATCACTACAACATTTAGACTTAGGTTCTACTTGTCCAATAGTCTTGTGTTTCTTTGTTACTAGGTGAAATACCCGACGTTGTCCGTGGTTTGATGATTTATCACTACAACATTTAGACTTAGGTTGTACTTGTCCAATAGTCTTGTGTTTCTTTGTTACTAGCTGAAATACCCGACGTTGTCCGTGGTTTGATGATTTATCACTACAACATTTAGACTTAGGTTGTACTTGTCCAATAGTCTTGTGTTTCTTTGTTACTAGGTGAAATACCCGACGTTGTCCGTGGTTTGATGATTTATCACTACAACATTTAGACTTAGGTTCTACTTGTCCAATAGTCTTGTGTTTCTTTGTTACTAGGTGAAATACCCGACGTTGTCCGTGGTTTGATGATTTATCACTACAACATTTAGACTTAGGTTGTACTTGTCCAATAGTCTTGTGTTTCTTTGTTACTAGGTGAAATACCCAACGTTGTCCGTGGTTTGATGATTTATCACTACAACATTTAGACTTAGGTTGTACTTGTCCAATAGTCTTGTGTTTCTTTGTCACTAGGTGAAATACCCGACGTTGTCCGTGGTTTGATGATTTATCACTACAACATTTAGACTTAGGTTGTACTTGTCCAATAGTCTTGTGTTTCTTTGTTACTAGCTGAATTACCAGACATTGACGTGGTTTGATGATTTATCACTACAACATTTAGACTTAGGTTGTACTTGTCCAATAGTCTTGTGTTTCTTTGTTACTAACTGAAATACCCGACGTTGTCCGTGGTTTGATGATTTATCACTACAACATTTAGACTTAGGTTGTACTTGTCCAATAGTCTTGTGTTTCTTTGTTACTAGGTGAAATACCCGACGTTGTCCGTGGTTTGGTGATTTATCACTACAACATTTAGACTTAGGTTGTACTTGTCCAATAGTCTTGTGTTTCTTTGTTACTAGCTGAAATACCCGACGTTGTCCGTGGTTTGATGATTTATCACTACAACATTTAGACTTAGGTTGTACTTGTCCAATAGTCTTGTGTTTCTTTGTTACTAGCTGAAATACCCGACGTTGTCCGTGGTTTGATGATTTATCACTACAACATTTAGACTTAGGTTGTACTTGTCCAATAGTCTTGTGTTTCTTTGTTACTAGCTGAAATACCAGACGTTGACGTGGTTTGATGATTTATCACTACAACATTTAGACTTAGGTTGTACTTGTCCAATAGTCTTGTGTTTCTTTGTTACTAGGTGAAATACCCGGCCTTGTCCGTGGTTTGATGATTTATCACTACAACATTTAGACTTAGGTTGTACTTGTCCAATAGTCTTGTGTTTCTTTGTTACTAGGTGAAATACCCGACGTTGTCCGTGGTTTGATGATTTATCTCTACAACATTTAGACTTAGGTTGTACTTGTCCAATAGTCTTGTGTTTCTTTGTTACTAGCTGAAATACCCGACGTTGTCCGTGGTTTCATGATTTATCACTACAACATTTAGACTTAGGTTGTACTTGTTTATTTAGAGATATTTTAAATATTACTCAAGAGCTTTAAGCAGCTTATTAAAACTTTCAGGGCACTAGGAAGACAAAAACTACATGTAATAAAAATATTGATGAAATACTATATTAAAACACTGTTGAATAGCCACAAATACCGGACTGAATAAAAAATAGCTTCAAATTTCGATATATTCTTATATCCAAGATACAAGTAAAACCACTTTCATGTCTTGGAATCAGTGGTCCACGGGGATTGAACCCACGACCCCCCAAATGCGAGTCGCACACATTACCACTTCACTCTGTGGCAACTCGTGCATTTTTCACTTTGTGTGACTAAGTTGAAGTTGAAATGGGGTAGAAGGGATTCATGCATGTTCCAGGGACGATGTAAATCATAGAGATTCGAACTTGCACCCTCCTTGGTGCGACCAGCTGTGCCATAAGCGGACCTCATTTCTTGTGCAAATAAAACATTTGGATTTACGGTTGTGTGTCCGCAGAGGCAGCTGGGCTGCGGCAGTGTTGAGCTGAAAACTGAATGAAAATAGATTTCTATCAGCATCACGTCCGCTGAAAATGCATTAAATGTGATTTATGTCCCGCTGCACTCTGACGTTTGTATCACTTCTCCTTCTTAATCCACATTCACATCTGCTGCATGATCAGGTAGACAAAGCGACAATCAGCCTTCCATTGGCGCCCTTCACATTCCATGACCACGACAAAAGGAAATGAATTACGACTTCGCATTTGAGAAAAGTATTTCAAAATAACCAATAGTAAAGAATAAATTGGAACGGTTACCACCAAAAAATTATCGCATTCCACCCAAAAATGCGATATCCAGATTTCACCAGAAATATATGTTTTGAGGCCCGCTGAACCAAAAAAGAAAAAAGCATTTTGAGGAAAAGGTCCGTGTGTGTGTGTGTGTGTGTCAGTCTGGACAACATAAAAACGAAAAGTCTGTTAAAACCAAAGTTGATATTTAAGTTTAACATCTTTCAAAGGTGCGACACGAAGATTTTGAAGAAAATAGCCCCACCCTAAGCTACCCTTCACATGGAAAATTTTTGGAAAATTTCGATTTTCTTGAAAATGGCTCAAATGACTTTGATTAAAATGCCATATGTTTAAGATATTTGTATGACAAATGAAATGTTTGATTGCGAAGACCGTGTACCCGGCCGGGCGGGACCGGGGCACTGATCACGTCCCGCCTCCAGTGCTGCACCCCACTCATGACGCCTGTGTAGGGCAGAGGTGGGGGACGTAGCGGTCGGGCGGTCGGCCTGCCCCTAAATTGGGATTATCATTATGGCATTTTCATAAAAATAGTTGGAGTTATTTTTTAGAAAATCAGCTTTATCGTGTAAAGGGTAGTTTCGATGATACAGTCACTACAGGCTGTTAGGGAAATAAGCGCACATATTTTACTGCTAAATGAGGACGGTGTAATTAACAATATTATAGCAATATCTTGTTTATGTGCGAACTTATTAATAATAGCATGTTTTCAGGTTGGTTGGTATCTCTAAGTAATATCTGCAAGGCCAGCAACCTCCCATTATCTAGGTCAGTGGGTCGCGCATTGAGGTGTGTGAAGCAAACCGGATAGTTTATCTCACAGGCGTTATTCATTTAGTGGTGCAGTTACGACCATGCGAAACACATCAGATAGTAAACTAATATCTGTAAAAAAAAATCTGTACCTAAACCCCTAACACCGTATATAACCGTACCAGCCTACAGAAAGTTCAGGACGTCGAAACATCCAAAAGGTTCTAGTTTTCTGGCACTTATCGTAGTTACGCTGGGTGAGAGCGCACCTTATCTTGTTCACTGTTACGACTGCTTGTCACAGTAGGAATGAGCAAGATGGCAGCGACGTAGTAGCTTTTAAAATAAAGTTTATGACAGACAGGTGAAGTATTAAATACATTTAGAGCACTGAAGAGGCAAGTATAGAGACAAGCGACTTGGTTTATTAACCTATATAATGTCGACTGACTCTGTGATGTTTACTGGCTGGAGATTACTACTATTCTCTTTTTCCGTGCCATGATTACCTAATTTCCTTGCATATATTACTCCATGGTCTGTTTTACTGCCTGGCATTTGTTTCATGCAGTAACCCGCTTGGAGTCGTAACCTTTGCAAATGAAGTTAAATGTCATTAATTCCGAAATCTACATATTGTTTGAAATAGCTAATGAAAATGTTCTGATGTGTAACAGTCGCGTCGTTTACCTTACAAATTACAGTTACTCTCCAGACTATTCATTTATATTTAGGCAAAAAGAGTAAACTCTTTTAAATTATGGCGAACGATCGAAAACAATTTTGTTGAGTCCTATAGCAAAACTGAGTGCTTTTTACTTTCTCCACTACGTATACGATGAAACTTGGATAATTCGAAGCTGAAGGGACAAGAGAAAATCTGATGTGTTGCACTCACACGACTTTCTCTACTCTTGTACTAACCATTCTTACAAACTCTTATTCCTATATCTTCTTCGTGTTAGTTGAGATAAACGTTTGTACAAATTATCTTATTGCTTATTTTCTTGTAGGTACAAGGGGAATATTGGAATACAGTAGGCTTTGAGTGATAGTCAAATCTTTAAAAACTTTGAGATCCCGTTCTCTTTGCACGCTTAACATATAACAAAATGAGCAACGATGTTCCATTTCACGAAGTTTTCCGAAACTGACACAAAAACGAGGAATATCTCCAAAATGGTTCGCTCTACAAAAAAAT